>MU223826.1:11375-24773 GCA_018584345.1 Thuja plicata | reverse complement strand
AAAATGCATTGATGTTGAGCCCACTTTAAAGTAGTTGGATGACTTTGTAGAAATCATTTGTTTAAAAGCATTCTACGAGAAATAACCATGAGGGAGGCTCTTTTTCGGGGTTTTTATTGACTTTTTGGCTCAATGTTGGAATTGTCAGGCTTTGGTAAGAAGATTATACTGAAAGAATACTTTAATGTAATAGCTCTATGGATATCCTTTGGTATCAGGTTATTAGTTTTAGTATGGACATTTTGTAT
This sequence comes from Thuja plicata, assembly GCA_018584345.1. Taxonomy (NCBI): domain Eukaryota; kingdom Viridiplantae; phylum Streptophyta; class Pinopsida; order Cupressales; family Cupressaceae; genus Thuja; species Thuja plicata. The sequence goes on along the minus strand of MU223826.1, from coordinate 24,525 downwards.
AGTTGTTATAAAGTCCATAATAAACTATCAATATTGGTCAAGTTTGTTAATATGGTTGTGGAGGCTCATAAAATCTCTGTAAGTATGTATGTAGACTCTAAGTATTGGATGGGTATACAAAATCAACATGTACCTTGCTAGGGTACAAGGGTAATTGGAAACTGAACAAGGTCTTTGATATTCCTTTTTTGGATGTAAATATTTGTATATATCAATATATTTCTCACAATTTAGGTTGTGTCTCACGGATCTAAAAAATAACTTATCAAATGTATAAATCATTATTTTATAAAGAGGTTAACAAACCTATAAGTATTAATATTCCCAATAAGGGAGACTCTTAGGAAAAGAAATATATAAAATATTTTATACTTTTTATCAAAATAATTAAACTTTTATTTATAGTTTACCAAATAATTTAAACAGTGTCATTCACCCCATACCTTAAAACCTCCATTTATATATACAGATGTTTTCTTCTAGTACTTGATTGAAAAATAGACAATGTTGTATTTGAAAATGTAAGGTTTAATTAGTTGTAATTTGAACCTTTTTACTCATTATTTTTGTATTATAGATTCTATTTCTATTTTGAATGCTTTGGTTATTGTTATGGGCATGTACGTTAGTATCTTGATTCCATTGGGCATGTGTTTGGGAGGTTGGGTGAAGACAAAATAACTTAGTACACCTTGTTTTTCTCCCAAGGTTGTAGAGAACATACATTCTCTGCTCCTCCCCAACCAAAGTCTACTTCACTAAATCCCAATCGCCTCCAATCACTCAATAAAAGTACATTGTCATGTTTAATATGACCATTTAATGTGGGTGAGTATGTCTTTCTTGGCATCAAATATATTTCATATAATGACAACTTTGACTTCTTTATTATTTTTACTATCCGCAAAAGAGAGCCATTTATGAGGTCTTGCACAATATCTACTACAATCGTCACACCCATGTTATTCCCATAGTAGCCTTGTGGAAGTTGAGGATTAATTTCTCTACTCATATACACTGCAAACCAAAGCATCACATTTTGATTATGTGGAATTTGAAGAGCCATTATATTTGCTTGTCAAGCGAATGCTGCAACAACTTCAAATGTAGAGAAAAAATCTTTACATTCTTCCATATAATGTTTTTTATATGTTGTATTATCTCAAGATTTATAAAAAATGGTCTTTGAACCAATTCCTCGACTATTGAAGGTGAATTTGGTTTGCATGAACTCTCCATAGTTGAATTTAGATTGTAAAAATTTGAGGTGTATAAGATCTTTTGCCTTTAATAACTCTCTATTCCATATTGGTTCTATAGAGGGCTTAACATCTCCCCTTGCCATATGTCCTTGAGGTCTTGAAGAAATTGACTTGCTCCTCGTCCATCACATATACTATGATGGAAATTCACTCCCACAACAAAACCCCCACATATAAAATGTCACCTACATGAAAGAAACACAAACATCACATTAATATATAGTCATAAAATAAAGATACATCAATTATTTTTATAATTTTGATATATTATATCCATTGTTGGTCAAAAAATCATTATAAATATATACAAAAAGTGTTCCAAAGTGCTTAAGCATTAGCTAGTTGACTATTATTCGTGACATTTACTAACACATAATACGACCCATTCAAGCAATTGAGCTTATTAATTAAAAATTTGAGTTTTCAATGTGGAGACCCAAGTTAAAATTCCAAATGGACATCTATTATGGAATTGTAAGTTGCAATCTCTCATAATTAGATTCTCATGTGGAGATTATTTCTGAATATGTGGATTTCTAAGTTGTGAGATTCGTCTAAGGGGTTGAGCATACTTTATTAAAACATTGAGTTTTCAATGTGGAGACCCAAAATCAAATCTTAATGAGATACTTAATTTGGAATTCTCAATTGATGACGCTGAGTCTTCCATAATTAAATTCTAATATAGATATACTTTCTAAATATATGAATATCAAAGTCGTGACTCTTCATCTTCCACATATAATTTCTAATATGATTACTTTAAAAGAACTTATATGACAATATCTTGATTGAACTTACTAGGACTTGTATTTATCTCAAATTGAAATGCTTATGATTAAAATAAATATTTTGATTTCTAGGAATTACCTGAACACCCAGAAGATGGGACTTCTCAATTCTCAACATCATTAGTACTAAGTGGGGGTGATAAAAGTAGCCGTTGGAATGAGGAATCAACATGGTCGAAATCTATGAGAACAAAGAGATTGTTATCCGCCATGGCTTCCACAAAGAGAACAGCTCAAGACCTCTGTCATGAAATTTCCATTCTTTTCGATTCCATTGGTTGATCTATAAATATTTAATTTATTTTTCAGTTCCATTTGTGTCATTGCTTAGGAATTTTCAATCATTACATGTGATTCTTTGTTGACTGTATATTTTAACTAAAAACGGGAAGGAACTTTGTTTCTTTGTTGTCTTTATAGGAACTTTGTTCCTTTGTTTCAACTAAAAACAAGAAGAAGCTTTGTTTCAACTAAAAACAGGAAGGAGCTTTGTTTATACTCAAACAATTCCCAGTAGTCAAATAATATTAAAAAAAACCACAGCAAATTCAGATAATCTTGTTTAATAAAATCTATTCAAACGAATCTCCATTAGTCAAATAAAAAAAAATACCGAATCTCCATTTTTATTCCTTTCTTCTGGCTTGGATTGGGTTAAAACTTAATTCAAAGAAGCCTTGTAATATGTGTGAAGGGCTGGCACACTGTTTACAGCTCAAAAGGAATTTCACAGCTCGTGGAATTCGGTAGAATTAGATTCACAATTTTTATTGAATTTCTTTTATAAAATAGAATACTACGGAAGAGTTTAAACAAGTGGTGCCTTGGAATTAAGGCATTGATATTTTAAACCGTGGGTGTAGATTATACAGGTAAATAGCCGTTGTATTTTATACAGGTAAATAGCCGTTGTATTGATTTCAAAATGCTAATTTTTAATATAAGTAAAAAATTAAAACTATAATGAGTATATAAAATTTAATAATATTTAACTTAAAAAGCGTGGGATAGATAATTTGAAGTTATTTTATCTATGTGAAAGTTATTTTAGTTTACTTTAGAATTATTTGATTTATTATATATAGAGACAAAACAATTATTGTCATGGTCTTATATAATTGGATAATTATATTGAAGGTAGAATTATAGTGATAGCGTAAGGTGTAATTAGATGAGTATGTTTATAAAAAACTCTTTACAAATAACAAAATAAAATCAAAACCCAACTAACATAATTTTATTTGTTTATCCATAAAAAATAAGGTCATCTTGAGATTTCATCCTATTGCATATTTTTTATTCTTCTGAGTTCCTATGCATTGACTGCTGTGATTTCATCATCAACCCCACCTATATGGTTCGATTGATATGCAATAGCAGGGAAGTTCATAATAGTTAGAGTGTAATCAAATAATAATGGAAATGGTGAACAACTCCTACGACCTACTATAGAATATGATGATGACAACCTAGAGGGAACCCACATTTGCATGATTATTCTAATAGGAGCTAATAGGCCTAGATGGGTATGATACTCTCCATAAACATAGAGCTTATGTAATAGCCTTCTCCTAAATGTTTTGGTCAGTGTTGAAGATTTGTAGAAAATAATTTTGTTTTTATTTAAATTTTTAAAATTTATTCAAAAGTATTTAAAAGTTTAGAACTATTTTAGCACACTCACATTTTAAGATTCGTAACATAGATACAAACCCATAATTTAAAAAATAAAATACTAAATATTACAAATCTTTCATGATAAATCTCTTTATGAAATATTTATAACAAATATATGGAATTTACAACCAAAACAATATCTTTACAGAACCATTGAACAAATTACTCTCATTAAATAACCACCATGGTGACATAAAAAATGTCATCTCAATGGCAATTAAAGTTTTCAATAAATTTTTCAAATCTACACAAACTAACACAACAACCCACCCATATGCCAATGAGATGCTCACCTCTTAGCCAGAGACTTGCTCACAAGCCACCATGAACTAGGAGGTCTTTGAATTTTTTTGATTTTGTTGGTGTAATTAAATATTATTAATTACACTTTACTTAAGCTTACTTAGGATAATGCATTGCATAGTATTTTGTACATGAGACACATAGGAGTTTGCATCTTATTTTTGCACATGGTGTAGGAGAAATTCCATTTTAGGTGGTGATAGTCGTTATCACATTTCCACTTTATGTGTTGTCTCCACCTTTAGTACACTTGTCACTTATCATCCTCACATTGTTGCACATACTTCATTGCACAATGGAGGATGATCCATCTTTGGTGGACATGTGATTCCACCTTATATGGGTGATAAGCTATTTTCTTCTTATCATGTACTCCTATTGTCTTGCCTATATAAGCAACATATTTTTATTGTATTCATCTTTTGACTTAATCATGTTGATAAGAATACAATTTATTCTTGTCCATCTTCTCTCTCTCTCTCTCTCTCTCTCTCTTGTTTGTGCTATACATTAGGCTCTAGATCTTGGGATATTGCCTTAGGCAAATTCTTACTTGGTATTAGAGCTTGTGGAGTGTCATTAGATCTTGGGATATTGCCTTAGGCAAATTCTTACTTGGTATTAGAGCTTGTGGAGTGTCATTACATAGCCTTTTGTAGAGATCTTACTTCGTTAGTTGAAGGGCTTGTATTCAAATTCGAGGAGAAGCATTTTGTGGGAACGTCTAGAGAAAGATCTAACCTCACCATTGCATCTAGGAGGCTTTTCTGACAAATTTTGACTTTAAATTTGTCTATTTTGGGCAAAAGTCAATTTTTTTGCAAACCGGACCGTAAGGCCCAATATGCATTGAAACGATACACTTTCAAAAAAAATTATATATTTTTTATTCTTCTGCAATTTTTAATTAGTTTTCATCGTCTGTAATTTTTTGGCAATTTTTCTTGTCAAAAACAAATAATAATAATTTGTTTGGGTTTCGCCCCAAAATACTGTACTTTGTTAGATTTTTTTTGTCATAATCAACTAGAAGCAGTCTGTACTACCAGACTACAGAGTGCATGAAATTTCACAAAGTACACATTGACTGGATCATGAAGGCAATATTCTACATCCGACGACGTTTGTCATAGCCCACACCCGACGATGTTGTCACATTTTGGTCTCTATTTTCACCAGATCTTCTGCACCATACTTTGTCGACTGTCTATTTCCTTCCAGACGACATCATATCTACATCACTATCAAAATACATGGTAGATACAACAGTGTGCCAACTACTCCATCACACGCAGCACCACAGTTGCCTTAGTCGACACCAAATTTCACTTTAGTAATCAACTATTTTCTATATAAATGGATTAATCCCTACTCACACCACAAATGTGTGATTAAATGCACCAAACACCACCTACATTTATATGGCCTCTTTGTGGCTCAGCCAGCGCTACAGACCCACGACATGCCTTCACATGATATTTTTTTCTCAAAAAGTGGCACTGGGGACTCGGCCACATTTGTATCCACATAGATAAATCTGCGCTAACATTGTAGACCTTATGGCAAGATATATTGTCAATTAGTGTCAAAACACTTAGTCGTTCAGTGTTACCCGAGTAGATAGTGTTGCCCGAGTGAGATTTTATCACTCGAGTAGTCTTTTGGACCTGAGTGACAGTTTGAAGCCGACTTTGCATATATTGTTAAATATATATTTGTTTATTGCAAGCCGACTTGCAAAGTTATTTGTTGGATAAAGATATATATGTAACATAGTTTGTTTATCCAATTGTAATGAAGAATATGTATATAGTATGAATGTATAATCAGAAGATGTTATGATTATGCGAATGGCAGTTTGAGTTAAGTGAAGAAGTGTTCAGGACAACAGAGACTTATCTATCACATTCAAGTGATCAGTTATATTTCAAAGGATCTTATCAGCAATCACATTTGCACAGAGAAGATCATCAACTGGTTCATTCTCACAAGTGGATCAGCAAAATCCTTTAACAAGGTGGACCTAATAGTCCTTTCTCTAAATCTCTTAACAGAGTTGCATTACTCATTGTATTGTACAAAATCCTTTAACAAGGTGGACCTAACAATCCTTTCTATGCTCCTAACAAAGCAGACCATTAGAAGTGGTCATTGTAAGCTCTAACAGGCTAAATTTATAGTGTAGTACTAAATCTTGTGGGTATCATCCCCACCCCAGTTTTAATTTCTTTTGGAAGGTTTCTGGGTAACCAAATATTGTGTTATGTGTTGTATCTGATTCTTTACTTTCAAGTTATATGCATGCAAAAAAATAAGCTAATCTAATTGTGGACTAAAAGGATTAAGTTTTATTGATTCCAGATTCCCCCCTCCCCCCTCTCAGTCATTGGGCACATCATATAATTCCAACAATTGGTATTAGAGCAATGGTTCTCTTATCAGAAGTTTTACAACTTGATGAAAGATCAGAGCATATGGAAACATACAGACTGGAGAAATCCATTGAGAATGAAAAGATAGATCTTAAAGTGGCCATGGATCATATCATAATACTTAAGGAACAACTCTCTCTTTCCCTAAAGAGAAGAAAATAACTAGTAGTACTGTTGGATGAAAAGAACTATATTGAAGAAATAATTGAAGAAATTTGCAAAGACGGAAGCTCAAAAGAAGATGATGTAGCCATTGAAGACTTGCTTGCAAAGAATCTCAATTTACATGAAGAAGTTAGAAATTTAAAAAGAGAACATGAAGTTCACTTAATCAGAATGTGTGAAGTCGTGGAACTAAAGAACAAAACAGAAGATGACAAAAATACAGTGCCTCAAGAAGGTAAAAGATTGTTGAGTACAAGATTAGAGAAAAAAAGAAAATGAAATCCAGCACTTATCACTTCAACAAGCTGATTTGGTAAGTCAACTCAACAATGAAACACAAGAAGTTGTCAACCTAAGAACAGAAAATGAAAGACTGTAGAATAATCTGAATACTGAAAAGCAAACAAATGAAAGTATGGTGAACTCACAAACTAGCATGGATCAGGCAACAGAACTAAGAAATCATGGACAGACTGGATTAGGATTTACTGAATAAGGTCAATCCTCACAGCAAGGAGCTCAAAGGAACAACAGACCTAAATGCAATCACTATGGCAAGGCAAGGCATACATCAAATAAATGTTGGAGCAGTGGAAGGTCAAAATTTAATGGTAAATGCTACAGCTGCAAAAAACATGGACATAGAGAAAGTGAATACAAAGAGAAACATAAGTTTGAAGGGAAATGCTACAAATGCAACAAACAAGGTCATAAATCTTTTGAGTGTGAAACTAAGAATTGGAATCCTGTTGAACAATTAGCCAAGGCAATTTTTGGTTGGGATTACAACACCTGGTATAGATGTTGTCATTATGGTGAATATGGACACATTGGTGCAAATTGTGTGAAGACTCACTTCAGAAAAAGAGATCCTACTAAGAGATGTTATGTATGTAAACAACTCGGTCATATGAGCAAGAACTGCATGAACAGAGAAAAGGTTGATACTGGTTTTGAGAATGGTAAAACCAAAGTCTCAAAAATTAGAGCTCAGATGAGCAAGCAATGGGTAAGGAAATCCTCAGACAATTCAGATCAAAGCAATGAAGGATCTAATGACACCCTAAACAGTGAGATGGTTGGATCCATCATTACAGAATCAGAAAGCAAAGAGATGATTGGAACTATGCAATAACAAGTCATCCTACATAAGTTTCAAGCAAGCAATACAGTCCATATCTGCATATTGATGCATGAGGACATATTGTAGTTTAACCCAAGTCAGAATGTTGATTACACCCAAGTCACTCTAGCTCACCCGAGCTGAGTTGGGCAGTATTGTTGATAAGTGGAGAATTATTTTCACCCGAGCTTCCAAGTGAATATTGGAGAAGCACCTGAGTCACGCCAGCTACTATGTATGAAGCATTTAATGTTATACTCTAACTGTTGAAAAACTCTTATATATGAAGGATTGTGAAGAGTATTGTTTACAAGCTTTCAATTTACTAGTCAATTCAGAGCTTTAACAATTCTATGTGAATTCATGATTGAAAGTGGAGTTTGATTATTTCCTTCGAAGCAATATAGCATCCACTTCCAGCAGCAAGGTCAAAAAAGGTTCAGAGATGCTATTAAGGAATACAATTTGTGATCCTCCCCAGTTCAAGATTCATTCGATAGTTGCAAAGGAAATAGACCTGATGGGAGCTCATTCCCTAATCCCTCTGAGAGTGTTACTATTCAATGACATTCATAGATTCTATCACTGCAACATACAGGAGCTTGCAACCACTAAGATGAATCAAACATATAAGAAGTTATGCACAGACGAGAAACTGAAGCCCGAGCACAAACACCTCGAAACCAAGGGTTTGACACATATCATGCATATGTCAAGGGACTTCCAGACAAAATGGATGATATATGTTCTTAGTCGTGTTCACGACATGAAATTATGGCTAGATCATCTTGTGAAGATCACCAAGCAGATAATTCACCGTGTTACCGGGTTCCCTATGCTAGACAAGCCAAAAGCTACCAAAACCCTAAATAGGGATGAACTAGTAGAGTTAACTCTTGTTGAGTGGGATGGTAGAGGCATGAGACTTAATGGAGTAACAAACATGGAGATGAAATTTTGCATTCATGTGATAGCACACAAGATTTACAGCTCAAGCAGACCCAACAGTGTTGCATGCGAAGCTGTTGACCTAGCCTACAAGGTTGTCAATAAAAATTTGGTATTTGACCTAGCAGAATTACAACTCACTCAGTTGAGAAAGAACATGGAGAGCATCTGAGTGTCAAAAACCAACTCATGTAAGTTTGGTTCTCTTCTAATCTGCATACTATTTTATGTTGAGAAGTTCTTTCCCTCCAAAGGAACAGTGGTATGGAAAAAGGATAGACCAATCATTCATCAAATTAATGATTTCATAGTTGAGATGGGAGATAATTTTGACAGTATCATGGATGGATACTTTGAAAGTTTCAAACAAAAAATGCAGAGTAGATATAGGATTCCCAAACAACTAGTTGAGAAGTACAAAGAAGAAATCTATTTTCTAGTTGATTGTGACAAAGTGTATATACAAGCAGTAAAGCCTAGGGTTGCATGGGTACAACCCTTGCGATATGAATTTAATAATGAGGACACTAAAGATATCATAGAGGCTCTTTTGAATGAACCTCTCAATCCAAAGGCATCCTACTTTAGAACCTATGAGGAAGCTAAGAGAAGAATATCTCTGGAAATTGAGATTCCTAAGATATTGAAGAGAGGAAGAAAAAGACTTGATACATTCAAGAAGAAGTATGGCAAGACCTCCGAATCTCCTTCAATATCTGAGAGAAAAGAGGAAACAGTTAAAATAGAGGAGATTGAGGAAATTGAATCTGACAAGGAAGAAATTGAAGTTAATCCTCCACAGAAGAAGAGGAAGACAACACCTAAACAGAAGAAAGAAAAAGGCACTACTCCTGTTGTCACCCTGAAAAGATCTAGGAGGAATCTTATATTAAGTGATGAAGAGGATGAAGATGAAGAAGATATTATGGTCTTCACAAAACCCACACCCACACTTGATCAAAAGATCAAAGACCTTAAGGAAGGAAGAGCCATGAGTTCTTTGAAATCACTGAAGTATGCTTCTAGGACAAAAGAAGAAAGGAAGCAAATTGAGCAAGCATTGGTGGAGAAGATAGCTAAGTGGAAATATGACCTTTCTAAGTTGAAAAGTCATATGACAGAAGACTTATTTAAGGCAGTCTCTATTCCCTGGAAGAATGCAGTACAAATTGAAAGGGATATAAGGGAAGAGACATTGAAGTAGGTCATGCCTACAATGAAAGGAAAAGAAGTGAAAGAGGCCTTTATAAAATATGAGAATAATCACACCCCCAGATTCAGGGCATTTCAAATATTGAACAAATTTTTTGAAGAAGTAGCTCAGTGTGCCACATTAGTGTGGAAATCAATATTTGGGATTGCAAAAAGCAATGTGAAGGAAGAAGTACCGAGTACAGACCCTCCAGCACAAGGAAATGATGACCCTCTACATGAGGTACAAACTATTGAAGATTCCAACGTAGAGAAGATTGTAGTTGAGGTAATGGCATCACTACCCCAATCTCTCATACACATTATAGTGACTCTGAGCAAAGACAAAGTTGCAGAATCTACATCAGAAAAAATAAAACCCGAGCAACAGGCTCCTCCTACTACTGATACATGCACACCTGAGTCAATGAAAGGCGAGGTAGACATTTCTACTTTTGATTCATCAGTTAGTATTGAGCCAACTACTGGTAATACAAAGGTCAATGACCTAATTGGATCGAATACTGATACTGTAGAGAGAGAAAAATGATATGTATATTTGATTGGTTAATTAGGTTTGAAATGTGTTGTCTTTCCTTAACCTTTACATTTAATTATAATTTTGTGTATTTTTGTAATGTGATTAAGCATATAGGGGGAAGGAAGATAAGATGTTCCTCTTTTATCCCGAAATGCACAAATGAAAGATCCAAGTTGATTAACCCAAAAGAAGGATCAATGTACAAATGAATCAACCATTTGCAAATGAGAGTAAGGAAGAAGATCTTAAATTTTGTTTTATGATTAAGGAGATATGATATATTGCAGTAATTGAAAAGGATGAGAGGAAGTACCAACCTTAAAGAATTGCAGATCTGAAGAATGCTATTTTCTGAGGTTTGTACTCTATTTCTGGAAAATCTGAAGTATGATCCGGAATAGAAATGCAAAGACAAACAAAACCCAGAAATCTTTTTCTGATTTGACACCGTCTTGAGAAAAAGGTTGACCTTGACCAATAAATGTCACCCCTGACCCAATAATATCGACCCTGACCTGTGCAGGTCCAACAAAAAATCTATTTTTAGATCCTGATAGTTCGCTGAAAAGGGTATCCAGATCTGAGTTCAAATCCACAGTCCCGAACCTGTATCTGCAAGAAAAAGAGATTTTTTTGTTGGGGGGAGGGGTTTGCCTTAGTCAAACCCCAATTTAGGAATTAACCTTGAAATCAATAATTGAAATAAGAATGCTAGCAAGTAGTAGAATTGAATCTAACAATGAAGCTATGATATTCAATGGATATGTAATTGTAATTCAAATATAGACAAGTATGTAAATATGAAAGCTTGGACTCAATAGAAACCATAAACCTCCATGATTGTATGCTTGGAATCCACCTTGAAGGGAGAATGAATGAGTGTTGAGGATGTACAAAGGATCTTGAAGGAAGATCACACCACTATGATGGCTAGATCTAGGGTTTGAATGATGAATCTTAAATGTTGGAACCAAATCCCTTCAAAGGCTTGAAAGCTTGAATCCTTGATCTTCAATGGAGGACTTGAATGCTTTAGAGGAAGAATTGAACACCTTGAGAACTTGAGAACATGTAGAACAATGGATGCTTGAACTTTTTTCTTGATCGCCTCTTCTTACTTGGTTGATGGTTAATAATGCTTGGGCTTAGATAGAGGACTTAGAGAAAATGAGAGGAGAAAGTTTTCTTTTATATGAAACTAGGGCACAATCCTCTAGAGAGGCCGACATAGGAGAATTAAATTCCAATTAGAACCATGCCCCTATAAGAGGACCTATATTAAATATAATTTAGTATTTGCCACTTCGGAACCTAAAACAGTCGACCCGGAAGCAGGAAAATGAATTTTTGATGACCTCCGACAGCCGACAAGCTTCCAGATTTGAAAGGGGGACCCAGGTCAAGGTTGAGGTTGACCCTGACCTAGGTCAAGGTCAAGGTCAACCCTGACCTAGGTCAAGGTCAAGGTCGACCTTGACCCAGGGGGTCAAAACCCATGGAAAATGTGCCAGGTGGGATAGAAGGTGCCTGGAGAGGCCCAATCAGGGTCCTAAATAGGCACAGAAGTAGAGGATGATGCAGAAATGAGGGGATAGTATGATGGTGGTCAAAAAAATCCCCTAAGAAGGGATAAATATTCTTATCATGGAAGTGCTTCCATTTTAAGATGATACATTAATCCCCCACTTTAGCGAAAGTATGGAAATCAAACATGCTTTCGGTAAAGTTAGAAGAAAGACTTTGGTGGATCACAATGAGGTAGAATATCACTAGGTCAAGGACATGAGCCCCTAGACCAAGGATTCTAAATCAACATACATGCATAAAGATATGGAAGTAAGGAGAAATTAATCATAGGAAACATACATGACTACATAAGCGAGACAACAACAACATTATAGGTAACATAGCTTCATGATCTAATCCTACTAGCATGAAAGCAAAAAAGAGAGAAAAGAGATAGTGATTACCTCACCTAGAAAGATTCCCACCTTACTATGAATCACCAAGGAGGGAGAGCCCAACAGGTTCACCCATAAACTGTGCTTGTAATTGTAATGTGTCTTCTGACGGCTTTTGAAAATATCCATAGATCCACATTCTTGTATAACCATGAATATAAAATGCGTGTCTTTTTAGGATTTAGCAACTTATGTGTGTTACCTTCCAAGGATTTAGCATATTGTAAAATTTAAAAGGGTGCATATATCTTCAAGATTTAGCAACTTATGTGCGTTACCTTCCCAGGATTTAGCAAAAATAAAACTAAAAATGTCTTTCTCTTCAGGATTTAGCAACTTATGTGCGTTACCTTCCAAGGATTTAGCATGTTGTAAAATGTAAACTATAGTACAAGGGAGACCCTATATATTCCCCCCTCCTCATCATGACTACCTACTAGGCAGGATAAGGAAGAGAAAGAGGATACCTACTGTTCAAGCTTAGAATTGTCACCCTAAATCAGGCATTAAGGCTTCATGGCAATTCTATCTGACAATGGAAACTTCCTCTAGTTGTGGGTGAAATATGGATGAGGAAGAGTCTCTGAATTTTAGGCCGACTCCTATTTGGTATGGAATATCACCTCCTAATTGAAAATTTAACTGAGAAAAAGGGAGAAAAGACTTAAAATTGAACTTGCACGGATAAAACTAGAAAAGGGTGATACACCAAGAAGATTTCAGATCTTTTTTAAAGCTTCAGACTGACACCCACTT
>MU223825.1:2304237-2335283 GCA_018584345.1 Thuja plicata | reverse complement strand
CATTCCATTTCCAAGTCATCAACTTTGTTTCCAACTTCTCTTTTGCTTGCCTCTTACCTTCCACTTTGACTTGATCTCATCTTCTAGTTGACTTCACCCCTACACTCCTTCACTTTCATGGCTCAAATGGTGACTATCGTTGGTCCTTGGTGCCCATGGAGAGGGCGGAAATTAGGTGTTCATAGGACAAATTATCTCCTAAGGGGGATAAAATTCCACCCCCTTCAACTAGCCCTTATACTTGTCAATTGTTCTCTCCATGGCCTGATTTCATTCCCCTCCACCTTTCCCATCATTTGAGGTCCAAATTAGCTTTCCCATGCTGGCTGAAAATCTATGGGTTATAGGACAAAATCTGTCCCGAGGATGGTGAAATTTTGCCAGCCACTTGGAGGGTAGGATTCCCTTACTTGCACCGCTCTTTGGTTGTATAAACTTAGTTTGGTGAGAACTTGTCTTCTCCACCCTTAAGCCAATTTTTCATGTCAAGGAGGAGGGCAAAAATTCCCTTGGTATGGGACAAATTGTGTCCTATCCCTGGTCATAATAGGCTTTACTTCACTTCTAGCCCTTCCTCTAAACATTCATTTCTTGGTTGAAAAACTTTCCTTATCCTTCCTTGTTCATCATTCCTACTTCTCATGACAAGAGCTTTCATTTTCATGCTTGAAATGGGGGGCAAAAATTTGAAGGTCATAGGACAAAATCTGTCATGTAGAAGGTTGGAATCCGCCCTAGCATGAGATAGGGTAGTTTGCACTCAGGCAATTTTTCAGTTCAGGGGCCGAAGGATTTATACAATTTTAACATTTAAGTTTAAGTCTAATTTTTTTTCCAAGATGTTTGAGATAGGTTTCAGCTTCATAGGAGTTAAGGTGCATATTCTAGATTTTGGGGGTTTTTGAAAAATTCCAGACTTAGTCAAATTTCAGGATTTAGCAAGCCTTCAGCAGGGTTACCTCCCACAATCCATCATGGCTTTCTAAGGTCAAACTAAAGCTGGCAAAAGGATTCTCAAAGAGTTTTAACTCATTTTATCACAAATCCCCTGGTTTCGACTCCATCTCCATGACAAACTTTGCTTAGCTCTCACCCATATCCCTGACAAACATGACTTCCTAGAAGACAAAAATCACCCAAACCTCACTTTCCGGACCCATGGACTTGAAAACTGCCACCAACAAAGACTACCTAAGACCACTACTCCTATCACCAAAGCAAAAGAGGGGGTCCCCATTTGCAATGGGGTGACTGTGTGAAAACCTCACAACAATCCCCAAAGTGCAAACTAATGGAAATGAGCGAGTTTTTCCATGAAATGATAAGTTGTTGTACAACAATACTAGTCTTATCAATCTCAAGATGTCAAATGGTGGTGACTAAAACCACATTGATGAATTTTTAACATTTCATTTCCATCTCAATAGGATGGTTATCTTGTAAACATTTCTTGTCTAAGTTTTTTCACTGATTTTAGGCTTAGCACTCATGCATTGTGCACATCTTTCGTGTACAAATTCTGAATATAAATGCAACTACATATTCTGAGTTGCAAATTGTGATCTTGTTGTGGTTGTGGCTCATATTTTGTTATTATTTGATTTAGTCACCATGTCACAAATTAAAAGAGGATAGGACAATGACTAGAAATCAAATGATAAAGGAAGGAAAGGAAAGGAGCTTTTATAGTCTACGATACCAGCCAATAGAAGATCTATGCAATAGAACATCCAATTGCATCTTTCATAAGAATTGTGTCAAGGAGACAGATTAATATTTTCTTTTGTTATTGAATAAAGGGTAAATAGATTTCAATGGGCTCCTGAAAATTGGTATTGTTAGTACCAGGAAAGTGATTGAATTTGCTCGAGCTTTGATGGTATACACATCATAGCTCGGTATTAAAGCAATACACAGTTATTTTAAATCTTATGATGCTAAGCATGTATCAAAGCATCATACGGAAGGTCATGAAATGGAGCCCCAGCTTTCCATGATTGCTAGGTGCAAAGATCAAAATCTAGGTAGTGCCGGGATTTTTTTTTGTCATTATAGAAATATAGGATGCGAAACTGCAAATATTAGCAAACCAGTCCTGTATGAAACTACTTCACCTAGATATTGCTAGACCATATCAACATTTTTGATATGTTGAGTACACTAATCCATTAAACTCCAATATGTTGGCATGCTACCATTATCTGTTTCTGTAAGTAGCATGCTTAAGGCAACCCAAAATGTATTTTCCAAATAAACAAAGATTCATTTTAGCCACATTCAC
Source organism: Thuja plicata (assembly GCA_018584345.1). NCBI lineage: Eukaryota > Viridiplantae > Streptophyta > Pinopsida > Cupressales > Cupressaceae > Thuja > Thuja plicata. The sequence goes on along the minus strand of MU223825.1, from coordinate 2,333,002 downwards.
AACAAACTTGTTTAACTAAACGAAAACAAAGATTACCCCGAAAACAAAGTAGGTTGCCATATTTAGACACTCTTTGAATAAAGAGAATAAAGCAAGAGTAATATAAACCTGCATCAAATTAACAGAGATGAAAATATCAAATACACAGAAACAACAGATTTATGTGGTTCACCAATTTGGCTATAACACCAGGAAAATTGAACTCGGCTTTCTCTTTTTATTAATTTGCAATGAATACATGAAGTTTTCATCAATCACAACTAAGTTAGCTTGCATAAGTGTTCTTCATATAACTCATGAAAATGTGTAGAGTCAAAAGACATGGGAATGTAAAGAGTTGGAAAATTGAAAAGGTGTGCTGGTTGGACTTCACAGCCGGACACTCTTTGAACACGTACAATTGAGATTCATATTTCATCTTATAATAGAACATTTAATTATAAAAAAATTAGAGGACTAGCTTTGCTGAATAGAGAAATGTGGACATTGGTGAGTCCACATACCGGTCCTTACACATACAAACCTATAAGGAGGCATTTCTGAAGGCCAAGACAGAAAAGCATGAACAAAGTTGTAGCTTAAAGACAGTTCATTACATCTAACCAGACACTTGCCAAAGGTACAAAAACATTCCAAGTTTTTCAAGATCAAAATGGAGGTCTTCAAAATGTGTATATATTATAGAGTACTTAGAGCAAACTCATGGTTTTGGCTTCGACATCTATTTCAAACTAGAGTACTGGACTTAATGAATCCAAGTGCAGATTCGGTAGTTGATAAAAGTCTCGTTAAGCTCATTACATCTTTTGGATTGACATCAATACTTGTTTTAAAGGAGGATGGAGTTTGGTCTATGTATCACAGTGAGTAATCTAAGATCATAGTTGAGAACTACGGTGCAACATATTTGCACCTGCCCAAACGGAATGTCATGTCTGTTTGTGCATCTCGCATATCTGCAGCACGGTGCCTGTCACTTCATTGGACTCATAACATACACAGATATCAAGGTGGGGAACAACTCTTTTAGTGTGGCAATATTTACATTTTTTTATTTTTTTTTGCTTTTTAACATTACATATTACATTACAGTAAATTTTTAATTTTAGCATATAGTAATAAAATAAATATTATTTAAATTACATATTACATTATAGTAAATTTTTAATTTTTAGCATATAGTAATAAAATAAATATTATTTAAATGAATAGATAGATAATTTTTAGTAGATAGTAATAGAATAAACATTATTTAAATGAATAGATAGAACATCTAGCATGAAAGATGAGATTACTTAAGTAAATAATTATTTTACATTTTTATTTAAGATAATATTCACACTATCTTTACTCACATATTATAAAATTGAACAAAGTATTTTCTATAGATTATTAAATAAATTAATAGTATAACATTATGAAGATTTAAAGATTAAATCAAGTTTTGTAGATAGTTTTGTCATATTTTGTAAAATATATTTATTTTTAAAATTAAATGTAAAATTTAAATATTGAAAAAGTTAATCAAATAATGAAAACTAGATAAAAGTGCTTTAAAATTTATTAGCAAACTCAATTAAAATTAGACTTGTTACATTTAGAAATAAATACTATTAGATTTCAATTAGGCTTCAATTGGGATTAGGATAAAATTAAGATTATAAGAAAATTAGGTTTAGGTTTTAACTTTAATTTTAGATTAGGATTAGAATTAGGGTTAAAGTTAAGATAAGGTTAAAGCACCTTTTTTTTTTAATTTTCATTATTTGATTAACCTTCTCAATTCAATTCAATGTTTAAATTTTACATTTAAATTTTTAAAAATATATTTGGTAAAATATTAATAAATATATTTTATAAAATATTTGTGGAACATTTGGTTTATAAATTTTTAACAAAATATAATAAAAGTTTCTACAAAACTTATTTTATTTTAATCTTTAAATCTTCATAATGTTATATTATTAATTTATTTAATAATTATAGAGAATATTTTATTCAATTGTATAGTTTGTGGGTAAAAATAGTGTGAATATTATCTTAAATAAAAATGTAAAAAATTTAGTTACTTAAATAATCTTATCTTTCATGCTAAATGTTCTATTTATTTTAATACTATTTATTTTATTACTATCAACTAAAAAATATCTATCTATTCATTTAAATAATATTTATTTTATTACTATATATTAAAAATTAAAAATTCACTGTAATTTAATTTTAACAATATTAACGTCATAGTAAATACTAAAAAAAACAAAATTGCCACAATAAAAAAAAGTTGTCTCCCCACCTTGATATTTGTGTGTTACAGGGCCAATGAAGTGACATGCACTGTACTGCAGGTATGTAAGATGCACAAACGGGCATAGCATTCAGTTTAGGCGTAGCCGGTGCTGAGAACAACTACGTGGGGCTAATTTTTAAATACTTATTATTTAATAAATTGTAAGGTAATATGTTTTTAATCATTTGAGACTTCCATTGGCTAATTTACTTTTGTGTGATTTTTCACTTATAGAGAAATTTGCCAAGGGAATCGAGAAGAAGGATGATGGAGGTCAGGAAGAAAATATGAACTAAAAGAGTTCCAAAGTAATTATGCATCTTTCGAGATGGTTTAGTTTTGCCATGTTGACAGTTACGCATGTGATAAACATGCAATAGTTTTAGCTTCTATGCATCTTGGGGCAAGTGCACCAAGATGGTGTGCAAAAAGGGGGTATAAGTGGCCACTTTTTTTTTCCTTTTGAAATCAAGTAAACCTGAACTTGGAAAAAAAATTGAAGAGTCGTGTGCTCAAAATTAGAAGATGTGTAAGGAACAAGAATTGTAGGACTCTGAATCTAGTTTCTAAATTACTAAAGTTTTTTAAAAATGGACAAGATTAAGAGGGGGTGAACCCACAATAGTGGGTTACACTTTTTTGCCTAAATGGACACTGAATTCTACATTTTGAAAACAAATTTCAGATTTAGATGCATATTGTCGTTAAACTGTTTAATCAGAAGATGAAGTAATGTTATGACGAAATGGTGACCCACATTCAGGGGGTTTTAAATCTTGAGAGACGACCCACTCAGCTTACTAGCTAAATTACATTGTAGAATGATTATATCCAACACATGGCTTATTTTCTCCATATTTATGGTAGGGAAATGGTCATGTACCATTGGCGGTCCTATGAGGTGACCTCCATAGATTTGCACAAATCTATAGAGGCTCTAACATCCAACCCTTTCTACCTTATGTTGTAGGTTTATTTTTATCATCTTTGTCATCAAAAGCAAGCATCTAACAATTATGCGACGCGAGGAATTTAAATCAAAGCTAGATTACACGGGCTTAAGGTGGGCGACCGTGTTTCTAAAGAGTTCTTCTTGGATCTTAGAGCACGTCATTCCTCACCTAGCGTAAAATACATCAAAGATGGACAAGTGGTGCTCTCTGAGCTACCAAATATTCTTGATGCCTTTGTCAGAAATAATGAGGTGTTCATTATGTAGGTAAAATCCCCTTAAAGAGATCAAGCCTTGAAGAAATGTCTTTCTATTATTCCTTCTCGCCTCTCTAAATATCATAAGGTTTTTTGTGATCAAATATTGCTTACTCTATAGGATCTCAAAGAGGTCATTTTCTCCATGGTGGGTAACAAAGAACTTGGTTGTGAGGGTTTCCATTATGAATTTTATAAGGCCTTATGGCCATGTGTTGGCCCTAACCTACATTAAGTTTATTTGAAAGAATTTCATACACAATATCTGGGTTACCTTATTAATAAAGATAATATTAAATTCACACCTAAGGTTGGTGATCTGAAGGATATTTGTAACTAGCAACCCATTACCTTGCTTATTGTGTTCTATAAAATTATTGTCAAAGATCTTTCCCTCAAGATTAGGCATCTTGAGCATATTGGTTTCATCAAATCTAGGTTCATCCTCGATAAAATTATTGTCATTTAGGAAGGCATGGAATGGGATCAACACTCTAGGAAGAATGTTATTTTTGTCAAAATTGAGTTTTCTAAGGCTTGTGACCTTATTGAATGAACCTTCATTCTTATGATGCTCAAAGCTATAGGCTTTGGTCCCTATTTCATTCAGTCTATTCAAATGGTTTTGGAGGCACTTGGACCTACATCACTATTAATGGGTGGCAATCCTTGACCTTTTACATGTATAGGTCCATTTGCTAGGGTTTCCATTTGGCCCCTTCATTATATGTCTTGGCTACTGGGGGCTTTAATTACCTTCTCGCTTCTACTATTTTTGCAAGTCGAGTTAGGGGCATTTTCTTGCTTGATTAACATCTTGTAAATGACAACTTTGTAGATTATTTTTTTCTCACCTTGATTGAGGATGAGCACAATATGTAGGCAATGCTTCAATGCCTTGATACCTTTTGTTTGGCTTCTAGGTCAAGGATTCAATGACACAAAACCCAATGTTATAGGCAAACCTTCCTTCCAATTCCTTGCTAGATTATTCAATATAGATGGAAGTGGATTCAGCATGGGGAGATCTTTTATTTCCTAGACATTCCTTTTTCTTTTCAAGGATGCCTTGTGGACCTATGGAATGCAAGTCTTGCAAAACTTTCAAGGAAAATATTGCATAGTGGATTGTCAAGCATCCTTCTCTAGCTGGTAAATTCTATAATTTCTCTAAAGTTTTGGTTGTCACCCATGTGTATTATTCTTCCTGTTGGGCACCTATAAAGGCCTCATACAACAAATTGAAAAAGATTTTGCGAGGTTTTTTGTGGGCTTAGGAGTTAACCATCATGGTTTTCGCAGGATTTCTTGGGAGTATATTTGCCTCACTCTAAAGGTCTTGGTTTTCTTTCCACCCAAAAGAAAGGTCTTTTCTTGTGTGGAAAATGGGTTATTTGTGTCATTTTTGGCAACAAGGCTTGGAAAATTCTTCTTAGGCATTAGATTTCTGCATGTTATCTAGCAAATAGGCCAACCTGGAAAGGGATTAACTTTCAAACCCTTCTCATTATGAAGGATTCCATCCATATTCAAGGCACTTTTGTTGCAAAAAGCATTTGACGTGCCTAGGAAGTTGTTAATCCTTGGTTCCACTGGGATAGGGATGGTTTCAAAGATGGCCTTTCTTTTAACCAACATAATATATGGCGGTCACCCGTCAAATAGGTGTAAGGGCTCCCATTGGCTTGTGTCCCTATAATTTTGGCTCTGCACTTTCACAAGCGTGGCATTTTTACTCAAGATCTTTTCTCTGGAGCTACTATGAATATTTGCTCCTAGGAAGATTTGCATGACTACTTTTAACCCAACCACCCAAATCATCAGACTTTTGATCTAGTTGTGTTGGTACTGCTTCTAAATATGCTTTACAAGATAAATATCCACTTGATTAAACCATGCTGGAAGGATTGGTGGTGGTTTTCCAACACCTCCTTTTGTAACTACAAGCCAAGGTTGGGCTATCAAATAATTGTTCCTCATTTTCCTATGGTACCAGCCTTGAATCTCAAGTGGCATTTGCAATCCTCCCAGTTTGCATGGCATTACAGGTTTCACACTATTTGGACCATCATTGTTGAGCCTAAGTTGACTCGTTTTGCCTGGTGTATTCTTTTTCAAGTCTTGTTGTTGGGCTCTTGCCTTCAGTATTTGGTTGTGCCAGATACCTATTGTCCATTTTGTGGGAAACTTGAGACTTTTATACATCTCTTTTGGTATTACAGAATATCCCACTAGTTGAGGACGTGTATACATGCTTTTTTCAACCTTTTTAGCATGAGTCTTTTTCTTGGCATATGATTTTGCTAGGGGATTACCCTTGACTTCCCTTCAAGTTTACACAAGTTTGCCATGCTTTTAGGGTGGAAATCCTCTTCAATTAGTTGAAATAAAGGAATACTAATATTTGTTCTCACAACTCTCTTGATATTCATGTGTCTTTATATTTTTCAAGCTTGCATTTGTAATAAGGTGATGTTACAAATTCAAGTGCAAGCCAACAAGATTGCACTTGAGGTGGCTCATTTATAGGAAATTTGCAACATTGGGGAAATTCCCCATGTGCAATTTCCAAATTACTATTGGACCCATCTATTTTTTGTGACTAGATTTCAAATTGTGGCAGGCAGTACAATCGCAACTCCTACTTGCGTCGCTTGCACACTCGACTTTCCCAGGCCCCCCGTTTCCAATCTAGTAGTGGAAGAGACTTTTAGCATCAATGTTTTGTTTCTCTACCACATGATATCTCTACTTCTACTTGGAACATGGAAGGTGTTAGCCCATCATCTGGTGGTGGCACTGACTGATTGAATACCGATGAAAAGTCCGATTGTCTAAGCTCATCTAAATGGATCCAACAGTTGTCTCTAGCCATTTCTCCAGCTAAGAAGGAAACTCAACAAGAAGAAGAATTTGCTGCTAAGGAAGGGTGATCCATTCCAGAAAGACATCGTAGTTCCTGCCAATATATGACATATTTTAGGAGTTTGGAAAGGGATATTCAAATTATGTTAATCGAGTGGGGCATTTAAGGAGAGGGGGCAATCCTCATTTCACCTATCCTTGTCAAACTAGTGATTGAATTCCCTCTTTTAAGGGTTTCAATAACAATGTAAACAAATCCATGACACCCCCTAATCAAGACTTGCAAATCTATACCAATCCTTTACCTTCTCATTCTACCAATACCATTTATCCTACCAATCCTTTTCCTTCTAATTATACTAATATTGTTAATCCTATAACCCTACTACCATGAATATTGATAATATTTGTGAAGTTAGAAATAATGTTTTTAACATCATTGAACAATCTAAACCTAAACCTAAACCAAAGCCTAAGCTTGAACCTTGCATTACCTTCGTTCCAAAGGAAACCATTAAGGCATATGATGCACATCTTTACATTTATGTGAAGATTAATGGAAAGTTGTCCAAGGGACTAATTTTTGATCGTGTGCGTATGGTAAATATTATTACTGAGGAACATATTTATAAAAGACAATTTCATCAAAAAAATTTTGAAAAACTATTGCAATGATTAAAGTGCATGATGACTTTATTTGTCCTACTATATGTTCTATTGCCCTTCTTGTTGAAGTTGGTAAGAAGTTCTTAGATGTCACCTTTTATATTATCGCCACCTCCGATCAATTCCAAGTGAGACAAGGACATCCTTGGTTGACTTTCATAAAACTTGTTGCTTCTCCTATCCATCAATGTTTGAAGTTCCCTTACAATGGATAAATTATCACGATCAGTAATAGTCTCTATAAACGATTAGAAAGTCGTGGAAACCTCACCCTTGACTTCTTTTGGCGTCAAACAAATCAACCATTAGAAACCCATCAAGCCATTTCCTTCCTTTTTTACCAAAAAAATAAGCATGAAATGATATGAATGTTGAGAAAACCTAAGGATATTCCACCTCCTGATCCTGGACTTGGAATCCTTCCTAAAAAAATTATTCCTCTTATATATGCTTTAGTTCCATCTCCTATTGTAATCACATAAAAATGATCACCTAAACCCTAGACCCCCAATCTCAACAATTAATCAAGAAACCCAAATCTTGATTAACCCCAAGTCCTAAACCAAACATGCAATTCATCGATTCGAACTGATCTGACCTAAACCCTAGGTCCTAATCGATCATCTTACTTGATCAATTAATTAATCCCTAAAATCACATTACATTGGCAAATAAACATTATGTTATTATTTAATTGATATTCCAATATATTAATTAAATAAAATTGCTAACTTGTCAGTTAAATCAAAAAAGGGAATTAAATTAATTAATAAAAACAAATATGCATTCAAAAACATTTAAATTATTAAAAATGCATATGACATCATCAAATCTAGTTAACTGATTATCAAAATAGAAACAATCCAGTTCCACTCAATTAACTTATTCTCCACTATCTATCATTTTGGAAAAAAAGTTGTTAACTGAAAATCAATTTGGAAGTTTTCAAAAAGATTGATTAGTCAGTTCAGTAAATTGACTCTCTCAACCAATCAAATCACTTGCACATGGATTGTGCTTCCTCAAATCGAATCTGAGCCACTCTTTTCTTTCGATCTCGACTATCAATTCGAGAGAGATTTCTATAAAAGAGAAACTTATTTCCTTCACAAAGGATCCTAACTTTTATTACTGTTATTATGCTGCATTTTGCATTCTAGCTTTCTTGCATTTTAGCTTTCAATTTCAATTAGCTTTAAATGTTTGTTTAATTTGTTTTAATCATGGAAATCTAATTTAGAGCATATTTCCATTTGGTGCTTTAAATGAATCAATCACACTTTGATTTGGTTTCATTAAAAATTGATCTTACACATTTCAATTTGGTGCTTTAAAACAAAATCTTAATTAGCTTTGGATTAACAACAATTTGCATCTTGCATTTATCATTTTAGATCATTTAACATAGCTTAAAAATCCTTCAATTAGAATAGATGTAGTCACTGAGTTTACGATGACCTGAGAGCAAACTCATACACCTGCCTACTAGAAGGCAATGAACCGATGTCGGTTAGCCTTGGGCATTTCATTATTTTGATTTGTTATTTTCTAACCTGCTAACCACTTAAGGGATCATTGAAGTGTGTGTGTTTGTTGTGCAACTTGCAGGCACCCCAAAATCACGCATACATCTCTAGCGCCCACCGTGGGGATTGAATCTCACTTTGAGCCAAAAACCCTCCCCACATCCACTTTGAGTAAAATTTGAGCCCACCATCGCGTTTGAATCGTCATTTCAGTTTGAAATGACTATAAATACGCCCATACTCACCCAAAAACTAAATCTATGGTATAAAAAATTTGCATACTATTAGTAAATAGATTTGTCTTCTTGTAAATACCGCCACAAATGACTCTTAAATGCCCATACCAAGAAGACAAACTAAACTAACAGTTGGAAATACTATCATGAGATTGATAGTTTTCCTCTGAATTGTGATGTACAACTCCCTCTTCAATGATATTCAATGAGTTAAATATTAGTTATGTCTTTAACCAGAAGACACGAAGGCAATATACATTCATCCATCAAAATGAAATGAATGCGATTACAAAATTGAATAATGAGAGAAAGACAAACAAATAGCCTATAGACTACTTAGTTGATCTTTCACATTACAGAGAAAACAAAAAGGAATTTAATGCCTAGTTCTGCAAAACATGGATATGCAGACCAACAGATTTACATATAAACATGTGCTTGGTAAAATGACATAGGATGGTATTCAAAAACATGAAAGAAATAACCAACTGATTGATCTCAATCAGAGAAATAAATATACAGACCAACAGATCTGTGACACAAAATCCTCTTTATTTGTAATATAACATAAATGATCACCAGATCACCTTGAGCCCTACCATTAAAATCAGGCTACGAAAAATATAAAATAATTCCCCCCTTTTCCCTCTGTTATAATCAGAATCAGAAAAATACATTCTCCTCCCCGTAGCCCACAGACTTCCAGAAAAGAAGAACCCTTTTTCTATAGAAATCTCTTCTTTTATAGACCTCCCAGAAATTCTTCTCCCATAACTTTTAGTTTGGAAGAATAACCGATTCTTGAAATTTCACTCTCATCTTTATCTCGCGGTTCTCTCTTCTTTACTGGATTCCACATCTTCAATAAACATTGCAATTAAAGATTTAGAAAGAAAAATAAAATGATCTAAAGATTGGAAAGATATACACGATTATATCTTAATAAGTGGCTTATAAATTTGGGCAACTCCCCACATTTCTTTCCCAATGGATTTCCTCGTTCCCTTATATAGTGACAGGTGTAGAAAGGAATTCTTGTTTGCATCTGTCAATTGTAGTTTATACATGAGTGCATCTTTATTATCCTTTGTCACTAAGTCATGTTCTGTGTCTAAGAGAACGAGTGAGCATGGTGCCGACCACTAAATTACCCATGTAATTCTTCTAAATTGATTGAAATCAAGCATCTCTAGCCTCATCACCGCAACATTTATTTTCTATAAAGTGATATGGAACATGGTACGTCTTGATCAATCATTCCCAATTTGCCAGACATAGACTCGCAAGTTGGACAAGGCACTCCTTTTAATTATCGGGCCACATTTTGTGTTCCTTTCGAGTGGCAATGGAAGACTCCATGATGTGTCTGACATTTGCTTGTTCATAACTCAATGTGAGTTTAGAACGTATCTTCATTATTCCAATCCGAGAGCATATTTGGAAGGAACATGTATAATTTATAACACTAATTTTCTGCCTTGAATTCATGAGAAAGACTTGGGAATGAGACTGTGATTGCAAGGAGAATGGGTGGATCCCCACTTAATCAAACATATGTTCTCCAATTCTTTGAAACCTTTATTAATCTCACCTCTACATGTGTTTATTTACCTTTGGCATGCAAGGGTTGCATCGGGCTTCACCATTGACAAGAATTTGAATCTGCTCACGCCCCTTGTTATCACGGATGCTTCACAAATAAAAACTGAGTCATGATATAGGGGACCCACGACTTCTGTAGTTGTCGATACCTTTGCATTCTTGGTTGATTTATTTTGACACTTTCGCCCATGCATTTCTCTGAGTGAGACTTCGAGAGCATCCTGGCACCAATGACTAATAACTATCATGACCATGTTGACATTTTGTCAAATGGCTTCTAGTCATCCCCGAGCACCTCATCCCATTTACGCATCGAGCCATCAATGTTGGGAATTGATACGTTTCGAGCGTGTCTTGTCCACCACTAAAGGGGAATGATGAGGCATTTTGTCGAACAGTTAGTGTGTCTCTCCATGCTAGCTTGACCACACATTCACTACTCTTTATAACTTCAGAGACCTACTGTGTTTCTTACAATGGAGGCCCACAACTTTCCCACAAAGTCGGCTAAAATTGCACATTGACTCCACAGTCACCATCATCGGCAATTTATAGCACTTCTATGCAACTTGTCAATCATACAAAGTGGATCCATAATGCATTGTAGTGCCCTCTAAATATGGCTTGAGCTCACGCGCAAAGGAAATTATGCGATCTCCCTTCTCTTTGTCGGCATTGTCGGCACGAACTATTGACACCTCAACATTTGGGTCAAGCCACGTGGGAGTTGCTTTGGGCGAATACATTTGGAAATGGACAAGTGACCATATGATTTCAGGTCCACGAGTAACGCAACTTGACTTGCATGAAGTTGGGATTTAATGCATTATAACAAACAGTTGGTGAACATTCCCGTATATCTAAGCTTTAACATGATTCAAATTTAAATGGGGTTTGACAAAGTTGTTGTGATACCATGGACATTAACCCATGGAGAACATTGAAACTCCATACATTGTGACATTAGGTAAAAAAGATCATGATCATTCTCTGAGTTCGATTGTGGAATCTCTCTATTGGGTTCCCTTTTGATTAACCGTGCCTCCTCAAATGCATTCTTTTATAGTACAGCACATTGTGATCTCTCAATCGATGGCAATATTTACCCCTTAGTTGTGCAACATGGATTCAAGATTCATGGTTGTCTCAGTGCTTCACCAAAACCGAGTGGAGATTAACTTTATCAAGATAGACAATTCTTTTAACACCATAGCCAAAGGGGTTCTGTAGACAACCATCAATTTCTTGAGATAGTCTTGGCGACTGTTGCAGGTTCTTCTTTCTAAAGATCTGAACCCGATTGGTGAGTATTGACAACCTTGCCAAACAATTTGAATGCTTTATACATATAGGCCTGAGCATAAATTAATAGAGCATGAGCTTAGTTCATCACGGGGGTTGTCGATACTGCAAGTTGTCCATCAACATGAGGACCTTAGACAACAAAGACATCGACTCTCTATATGTGGATCAATATAGAGGGGGGAAGCTTGCACATGCTCATCGCCTTTCTATTTAGAGGTAAATTAGACTTCCTCCATCTATTGCATATATGTTTGATTATGAGTCTCCTCCTTTAACTGATATCTCTGTATCTTTTGGTCTGAGAAATCTGTAATGATTGGTACACGAGAGACCCAAACTTCTAAGTATTTGAGCTTTGAATTAGCGTTCAATCTGAATCTTCATTTTTAGACAGAAAACGTGACCCTGAGCCATGTATCTTAAATTTTGAACTTCAAACTTTGAACTTTGAATTTTGTGGTTCCAAGTTCAAGTTCAATACAACCGGTAACGCTGCTCCTTCATAATTATACTTTTAAAAAAGCATCATTAGCAATAAAAACCCACAAGATACTGGGACAATTTAGGAATTCTTTCCATGGGGCTGGTTTTTGAAAGTTTAGAACTTGGGTGCTATAGGCAAGCCAACAACTGGCTCTGACTGGGGATGTGTGCTATAAAGTACATGAAGAACCTAGAAATCTCTAGTTAAAGGCCAGTGTCTAGCACCATTGGGAAATAGAGTCAAGGCAAAAATAGAGAACAGGGAGCTGCTTGTAAATAGTGTAGAGAGGGAACAAGACAACAACCAAAACAAAACCCCTAAACTAAAGAAACTGAAAACAAGCCTAAAACACCTAAACTAACCAACACAACCAAAATTTTATTTACAAAAAGACAGGGCTAGCAGCCCATACCTCAAAGATGCCTTTCGCTGCTCATGTGAAGCCATTGACTGGCTGTAAGAAGTATCTTCCAGTGCAGAAGAGAGGTTGGTACATGAGATGTACCGCTCCAAACAAAAATTTAGTGACTGCTGCAAAAAGAGCTCCAACTATAATATGCCGCAAAAAATTTAAAAGCATGTCAGATCCAAAAAGCCAATTCATGTCATAAATTTCAGGCTGCACTACCTGAGCATCATTTCGGGCGAGTTGATTTGTATTGTTAACACCCGTGTCTTTCACCTTGGAAAAAATAGACCAAACTGATGATGCGGGAAGCATTGAGGAAGTGCCCTGTAAGGGTACTCAAGTCAAAGCCTGGAGCTAGGCTCACTGAAAGTTCACCTTCTATAAGTCCATCAGTGACCTCATTTTTAAAATAGAATTCTTCCAGAATTTGGTGCTGAAACCATTCTTCTTGAGTTGGTGTGCAATCAAACGAGAAGGTCTCATATTCCATCTTCTCATCAAGCACATAAACTTTAGGCTCTAACTCATCAATCGAAATATCATGATCAACTTTGGACCCAACAAAGTAGGTAATTGGATCTTTATGCTTAGGATCAAAAGGTATTAAAATTAGGTTATTCTTTACCTCAATCATACTCTAATGGTTTTATTGTGTACTTCTGTGATTTTTTGGAAATCATCAACCATGACTTATTCAGCCGCCTCAATCGGCCGTGAATGATTTGTTGAGAGAAATTCTAGCTGGTTGTTATACTTTGGATTAACTGTCGTTTCCTTGCTTTGCTCGTGTATGATCATGTTGCTAGAGCTTTCAAGAAGACCTTCCTCCTTCTCTTTTCCATCATGTAGAAGATCATAGGGTACAAAGAGAGGATTATCTTTAATTTTAAGATCTTCAATGTATTCAGTAGGTAAGTACAAGGCATTCACGTTGCTCCAAACAATCTCATCATCATTATTCCCTAATTGACTCTCTACTGCTGCAATGTCAACTATATTGTTTCCTTGAGATATAGAAGGAAAATCATAACCCAAAACTACTTCTTGCATGTCACAAGATGAACTATCCTCATGGTATATAGCTAAGGGAAATGAATTTTGGACATTAATTTCAAGAACCATAGGATCAAACTTAATAGGAAAAACCTCCTCTTTTTGTGTGTGATTAAAATCTTCATCAAATGAAAATAAAAAATGACAATCTAAAGTGATTACCTCTTTACCATCACTTCCCAGAAACTTTTCTTGAACATGTGGCTCTTCTTGTTTAGCTTGTTTCTAATTTCCCTTTTGTTGCTGGTAAGAAATCCAAGGTAGTGATGATTCTGCCATTGCTGATGAAAAATATTGATCTTCAGAGACCAAGAGATTGGAGAGCAAGGGTTCTTTAATCTTAGATTTTTCTTTAGGTATCTTTGTAGCAGCTGGAATTCCTTGATCATAATTATTGATATCATTATATACCTTTTATGCACACATTCTAATAATATGGCAGATTGTTGATCTTTAGTTGGATTTAACTTATCCCTTTCAGCTTAAAAAATGCTCCCTTTGAAGGCATTCCACAAGTACTGGAGCTTCAAATCTTTCTCAGAATTTATCTCATCAGCAGTAGGTTTCTTTCAAGGTTGTTCCCTCGAATTGATTTCTTGTTCACTCTTACAGAGTAGTTGCGAGAGATATAACTAGATGAATTCACTGGAGCTTCTTCCTCCACAACCTCCAATTCTTTTTCGAGCTGCTGCACTTTTATGTTGCATGCCTCCAAATCTTTGAGCTTGTGAAATATGTGACACAAACTCATCCACATCAAGGCAGAGGTGTGCTCATCTTCAACTTCAAACCTTTGAAATACTTTGTTTATAGTGTTCCCATAAATCTTGTAAAACCTTATCATTCATCTGAAGAATCTTCGAGATACTGGGGCCTAGTATTTTTCCCATTCTTACAACTCTTTTGGATTTGCATTAAGAATCAACAGAGTCACCACTTTGTCAGAGTCACCAATCTCCTACACATGGAGATATATATATATATATATATATATATATATATAAAACTAAGGAAACACTTATTCAATACTGATCTTCATTTTTGGTCCCTGGCAGAGTCGCCAAAAAAATCTGTTAGTAAATATATTTGTCTTCTTGTAAATACCTTCACAAATGACTCTTAAATGCCCATACCGAGAAGACAAACTAAAGTAACAGTTGGAAATACTATCACGAGATTGATAGTTTTCCTCTGAATTATGAGGTACATCTCCCTCTTCAATGATATTCAATGAATTAAATATTAGTTATGTCTTTAACTAGAAGACATGAAGGCAACATACATTCATCCATCAACATGAAATGAATGCGATTACAAAATTGAATAATTAGAGAAAGACAAACAAATAGCCTACATACTACTTAGTTGATCTTTCACATTATAGAGAAAACAAAAAGGAATTAAATGCCTAGTTCTGCAAAACATGAATATGCAGACCAACAGATTTACATATAAACGTGTGCTTGGTAAAATGACATCTAGGATGGTATTCAAAAGCATGTAGGAAACAACCAACTGATTTATCTCAATCATATAAATAAATATACATACCAACAGATCTGTGACACAAACTCCTCTTTATTTCTAATATAATAGAAATGATCACCACATCACTTTGAGACCTACCATTAAAATCAAGCTGCAGAAACTATAAAATAATTCCCCCCTTTTCCCTTTGTTACAATCAGAATCAGAAAACTACAATCTCCTCCCCGTAGCCCACAGACTTCCAAAAAAGAAGAACCCTTTTTTTGTAGAAATCTCTTCTTTTATACACCTCCCAGAAATTCTTCTCCTGTAACTTTTAGTTTGGAAGAATAACTGATTCTTGAAATTTCACTCTCATCTTTATCTTGTGGTTCTCTCTTCTTTACTGGATTCTACAGCTTCAATAAACATTGCAATTAAATATTTAGAAAGAAAAATAAAATGATCTAAACATTGGAAAGATATACATGATTATATCTTAATAATTGGCCTATAAATTTGGGCAACTCCCCACATTTCTTTCCCAATGGCTTTCCTTGTTCCCTTATATGCTGACAGGTGTATAAACGAATTATTTTTTGCATCTGTCAACTATAGTTTATACATGAGTGCATCTTTATTATCCTTTGTCGCTAAGCCCTGTTCTGTGTCTAAGAGAACGAGTGAGCACGGTGCCGACCACTAAATTACCCATGTAATTCTTCTAAATCAATTGAAATCAAGCATCTCTGGCCTCATCACCGCAATGTTTCTTTTCTATCAAGTGATATGGAGCATGGTACGTCTTGATCAATCATTCCCAAGTTTCCAGACAGAGACTCGCAAGCTGGACAAGGCACTCATCCTTTTAATTATCAGGTCACATTTTGAGTTCCTTTCGAGTGGCAATGGAAGACTCCATGATGTGTCTGACATTTTCTTGTTCATAACTCGATGTGAGTTTAGAATGTATCTTCATCATTCCAATTCGAGAGCATGTTTGGAAGGAACATGTATAATTTATAACACTAATTTTCTTCCTTGAGTTCATGAGAAAGACTTGGGAATGAGACTATGATTGCAAGGAGAATGGGCAGATCCCCACTTAATCAAACATATGTTCTCCAATTCTTTGAAACCTTTATTAATCTCACCTCTACATGCATTTATTTAGCTTTGGAATGCAAGGGTTGCATCGGGCTTCACCAAAGTTCTTCATCTTTAAAATCACCATTGACAAGAATTTGAATCTGCTCACACCCCTTGTTATCACGCATGCTTCACAAATAAAAATTGAGTCATGCTTTGAGGGACCCATGACTTCTGCAGCTGTCGATACCTTTGAATTCTTGGTCGATTGCTTTTGACAGTTCCACCCATGCATTTCTCCGAGTGAGACTTCAAGAGCATCCCGACACTGATGATTAATAACTATCATAACCATGTTGACATTTTGTCAAATGGATTGTAGTTGTCCCTGAGCACCTCATCCTATTTACGCATTGAGCCATCAATGTTGGGCATTGATACGTTTAGAGCATGTATTGTCCACCACTAGAGGGGAATGATGAGGCATTCCATCAAATAGTTAGTGCATCTCTCCATGTTGGCTTGACTACATATTCACTGCTCTTTATAACTTCAGAGACCTCTTGTGTTTCTTATAATGGAGGCTATAAACTTTCCCACAAAGTCGGCTAAATTTGCACATTGACTCCACAGTCACCATCATCGACAATTTATAGTACTTCTATGCAACCCGTCAATCATACAAAGCAGCTCCATAATGCATTGTAGTACCCTCTAAATATGGCTTGAGCTCACATGGCCAGGAAATTACGCGATCTCCCTTCTCTTTGTCGGCACGAACTATTGACACCTCAACATTTGAGTCAAGCCATGCGGGAGTTGCTTTGGGCAAACACATTTTGAAATGGACAAGTGACCATATGATTCCGCGTCCACGAGTAACACAACTTGACTTGCATGTAGTTGGGATTCAATGCATTATAACAAACAGTTGGTGAACATTCCCATGTATCTAAGCTTTAACATGAGTCAACTTTAAATGGGGTTCGACAATGTTCTTGTGATACCATGGACATTAACACGTGGATAGCATTAAAACTCCATACATTGTGACATTACATCAAAAAGATCATGATCATTCTGTGAGTTCGGCTGTGGAATCTCTCTATCAAGTTCCCTTTTGATTAATCGTGCCTCCTCAAATGCATTCCTTTATAGTACACCACATTGTGATCTCTCAATCGATGGAAATCTTTACCCCTTAGTTGTACAGCATGGATTCAAGATTCACGGTTGTCTCAGTGCTTCACCAAAACTGAGTGGAGATTAACTTTATCAAGACGGACAATTCTTTTAACACCATAGCCGAAGGGGTTCTATAGAAAACTATCAGTTTCTTGAGATAGTCTTGGCGACTGTTGCAGGTCCTTTTTGGAAGATATGAATCCGATTGGTTTCTATTGACAACCTTGCCAAACAATTTGAATGCTTTATACATACGGGCCCAAGCATAAATTAATAGAGCATGAGCTTAGTTCATCACGGGGGTTGTCGATACCGCAAGTTGTCCATCAACATGAGGACCTTAGACAACAAAGACATCGACTCTCTATATGTTGATCAATATAGCGAGGGGAAGCTTGCACATGCTCATCGCCTTTCTATTTAGAGGTAAATTAGACTTCCTCCATCTATTGCATATATGTTTGATTATGAGTCTCCTCCTTTAACTGATATCTCTGTATCTTTTGGTCTGAGAAATCTCTAATGATTAGTACATGAGAGACCCAAACTTCTAAGTATTTGAGCTTTGAATTAGCTTTCAATCTAAATATTCATTTTTAGACAGAAGACGTGAACCTGAGCCATGTATCTTAAATTTTGGACTTCAAACTGTGAACTTTGAACTTTGTGGTTCCAAGTTCAAGTTCAGTACAACCTGGAACACTGCTCCTTCACAATTATACTTTTACAAAATCATCATTAGCAATAAAAACCCACAAGATATCGAGACAATTTAGGAATTATTTCCATGGGGCTGGTTTTTGAAAGTTTAAAACTTGGTTGCTATAGGCAAGCCAACACATACATAGGCCATACGACCTTCTACATGCAAATCAAGACATAGTTCTTTGTATGCATGTAGACCGAGGTAAAATTTGCAGAATATTTCTGAATCCTTTTTCTTATATAGTGTAACAAAATTTTGGGTTATATTATCATTAAATTCATCGGCCAAGATGCATTCTGTCTTTCTACATTCGGACATCAGTGAACAATACCCTCATCTCTTTCACTTTGCTAATAATACAACAAACTTTGTATAAAAGTAAACCATTATTCACTAGTCCCGTGAATGTGGGACTAAAAATCCCTATTTCTCTCCACGCGATGTAGCCCCGCAGCCATTCTCCCTACCCCTCCGCGCAGCAGCCCCGCGACCATTATCTTCACTCCTCCCATCCCCTAAAACCTCCGCTACCTGCTTCCCTCTGCTTAAATTTCACCCAACAACGCCACCTCACAACACTTCCACCCTGCATTCAACTACCTCCAAACCCCCACAACCCACTTTCACAGTCACCCGACGCCTCCCTCTACTACTTAACCACCCGCAGCTCCTATGTTGTCTTTTAGACCACCCATGCGCAGCAGCCCAAACACAAACTCCCGCTCACCCAAACCCTACCCCACTTACCCTTTGACCTCTCCTCCCACCTCCCCATCCACCTGCTCCATCGAGCCGTCTCTCTATACCACGTTGCCCACCATCTCAAGTCCTCCGCTCTGCCTCTCAAACCTCCTCTTTGCAGAACCTTTCCCCACCCCCACGCTAACCTCACACAACCCGCCACCCTCCCTCTGCACTAAACCCACGCAACACCAACAGCATCCTGTGCACAACTTAGCCCTCTAACCTTTGTTGCGCCCCGTCAGCCCTCTCAACAGAAAAATAAAAACTTGACACGTGGCGCCAGGAAATTGGTTTTCTTTGCACGCAGGGATTTTTGCATTCTTCAAATTGATGTCTGTCTAGCCGTCATTCTGCAGACATATTGGCTTTTTGCGACAGCCTCCAGACCATCAAATTTAACCTAATGGGTTGATGACATCAGCAAGGTTTGAAAAATATTTAGCCTTCACCATTGATCTTTTTGGTTTTACAGTCTAACTTCAAACCCCCATAACTTGCTTGTATTAAGTCCTTTTTTTGATCATTTTTTTAAATTTGGGGTAGAATTTCGTAAAGATCACTGTGGTGGGGTTAGTTTCTGGTTTTGCTTGCCTGGTTTTATCAGATATTACAATTTTTGATGACTGTACCTGCTTAATCCTTTTTTTAATAGCTTCCAGAGCCTCATATGGTAATGCTTTTAGGTGCATTTTTTTTAAAGTGTGTGATTTTTCGTCTAGTTTCTGAATATGCAATCAATTTTCTGATTTTCTAGATTTTCTAATGTTGACGATTTTTGTGCTTTGTTATTTTTTGGATTATCTTGTTGGTCACAGCCTAATGGTGGTTTGCATGTCGGTATAAATGAAGACAAAAATCATAAACTACTAACGAGTTTGATGCAGGACGCTTGTCGAAAACCTTACGTATCTTCCAAAAATTTCATGGCTACTTTTAGTAGTTAGAAAACACTTCAACTTTGTGCTTAAAAAGAATCATTTTCTTATGTGTCTGAAGTGTCTTCTAGTTTTGTAATCCCAATGAATTTCATGGACTTATCCTCTCCCCTCGCCTTCGCGGATCTTGGGTGAAAGAGAAATCCATAGAAATCCTTTAGCGTGGCTACCTCCCGAGAGCTTTAACAGAGCCAGTAAGAGTGGATTGCCCAACCGGTAACAGGCTAAAGCCAAGCCCTTCCGAACCGGCATATAAAAAATGTCATTGTGATTAATCTCATAGTGAACAGGTGTCATTTTTGCTATACTAATAGAAGATCTCCCTCAGTACCCCCATGGTGCGTAAAAACCTATAGAACTTAACTTTTTTAGGCTAGGAGGCTTCCTTAACGGGGCTAATATGCCGCATGTATAGTCGCCTAAACGGATGCCCTGACAAAAAAGCTTTGTTCTAGTGACAAAAATCCCTCTATCTGCTGGCGCAAAATGTCAGAGACTGACTAAGACGTCCCACATTTTCACGGCTCTTAGTAGAGACAACGGTCCCTTGGGAAGTGATTACCCTTGGGATTCAATGCTTGGTGTGCCTGAGAAGTGAGTGCACTATAATGAGGAGCTCGTGCCTCCAAGATTCTAAGTTGTCCACTATGAGTAGGCATGGCTGAACTTCGGTTCAAGTGGGAATTCAACATATATTGCCCTGGCTTACCTAGGATTGTGGTGTGTCTATTATTTTTTTACAACAAACAATCTACATGATGTGTCTTGTGTGAGTGTTCACTGAAACAACAACAACAATCAAACAATTTGGAAAACTGTACACTTTAGGTACTTGTTTGTCTTATCTCGTCTGAAACTTCAACAGTCTGTCAAAAACTTGTCAAAAATTTATCTTTTCATCAGTCCATCCTACTATGTTTAGTCTATTTTGAAATCTGCGTTGTCATAACAATCCTGCTAGTTCGCATTCAACTACAATCTATTGTCAGTCCAACCTGTCATTGCTTTGAAATCTGATGTCGTTGTACTTGTCCAATTGATCAATCCTTTATTCAAATCTTATCAATCTTTGTCTGCGTTATCCTTATTCTGGGTCATGAGAGCAGGTTAGTTAACCTTGACTCAAGATCTGAGTCTTTTCTATCTCCTCCTCAGTTGGACGTTTATCACTTGGTCTCTTTTGTCTTGGACTTAGTTAGCACTTTAGATATCACTTCAGCACTTGTTAGTCAATCAACTGATGCATCATACCTTCTCTTCAATCTTCTAAGAAAGTGCTTCAAGACACGCTTACAATGTCTAAAATTAAATGGGCTAAACCTTATGGTCCTAATAACGAGAATAAAGATATTCTTACGACAACTTTATCCAAACAACTTCAAACTTTGACATCTGAACTCCAGGAATTAAAGGGGGAGAAGGATACACAATCCAAAAAATCCTCATTAAGATCAACCTGTTCTTTTCTATTTGATCATGATTCTCACATCTCTCCACTTCCTTCCAACATGGAGAAACTTTGGTATGGCAATCCTATCTTTGATCAAGCGAGTGGATCCAAAGCCCTAAAAGCTACTAGAAATACCACAAAGCCTTCCTCCAAAGGGATTAGTAACCTCATGAAAGAAAATCCTTGTGTCAAACGCAAGAGGGACTTCACTCCTTTGGGACAATCTTATAAATCAACATTGGAATAACTTATTGAGCATGATCTCATCGCGTTTCCTAAAGCCACATCACGTGGATTGACATTCTTGAGTACCTATTCTGCATATCATCAACACAATGAGCATAAAAATTCATCTTGCATGGAGTTGAAACATAAAATCCAAGATCTCATAGATGATGGCATAATCAAAGTGGAAAATCCTAATGAATCATCTAGTGAAGATACTAATCTCAAGCATGATCAATATCAGGAATCATCTTAAATCAAAGACAACATAATCAATGGTCTTATAGAGTGATGAATATACTTGAAACTAGACAAGATCGGTCTTATACGGGCTATTCATTATTGAAACCAGATACATTGATCAAATTGGCTTCATGACTTCAAATCAAGTCAATTTTCTTGCTAGTTAAATCTCTTAACAGTAATCAGTTTCATCGCTTCAAATTGAACTGGTTATTCATTCAAACCAATCAAAAGGTTTAAGAGTTCTTAATAGATGTTCAGTTTCATCTCTTCAAATCAAACTAAGTGTTCTAATTGATCTTTGTTCAATCCAACTTGGATTCGATTATCTCTCTAAAGAATAATTTCATCGCTTCAAATCAAAATATTCTTGATCTCATCAGTAACAAGTATTTGAATCAATGCGTTGATCGCACATCAATTCAAAAAGGGGAAAATGTAATCACATAAAAATGGTCACCTAAACCCTAGACCCCCAATCTCAACAATTAACCAAGAAACCCTAATCTTGATTAACCCTAAGTCCTAAACCAAACTAGCAATTCATCAATTTAAACTGATCTGACCTAAACCCTAGGTCCTAATCGATCATCTTTCTTGATTAATTAATAAGTCCCTAAAATCACATTACATTGGTAAATAAACATTATGTTAATTATTTAATTGATATTATAATATATCAATTAAATAAAATTGCTAAATTGTCAATTAAATCAAAAAAGGGAATTAAATTAATTAATAAAAACAAATATGCATTCAAAATCATTTAAATTATTAAAAATGCATATGACATCATCAAATCCAGTTAACTGATTATTAAAATGGAAACAATCCAGTTCCACTCAGTTAACTGATTATCCACTATCTATCATTTTGGAAACAAAGTTGTTAACTGAAAATCAATTTGGAAGTTTCAGAAAAGACTGGTCAGCCAGTTCAATCAACAGAATCTCTCGACCAATCAAATCACTTGCACATGGATTGTGCTTCCTCAAATCAAATCCGAGCCACTCTTTTCTTTTGATCTCGACCGTTGATTCGAGAGAGATTTCTATAAAAGAGAAACTTATTTCCTTCACAAAGGATCCTAACTTTTATTACTGTTATTATGCTGCATTTTGCATTCTAGCTTTCTCGCATTTTAGCTTTCAATTTCAATTAGATTTAATTGTTTGTTTAATTTATTTTAAGCATGCAAATCTAATTTAGAGCATATTTCTATTTGGTGCTTTAAAATGAATCAATCACACTTTGATTTGGTGTCATTAAAAATTGATCTCACACATTTTAATTTGGTGCTTTAAAACAAAATCTTAATTAGCTTTGGATTGACAAAAATTTGCATCTTGCATTTATCATTTTAGATCATTTCACATAGTTTAAAAATCCTTCATTTAGAATAGGTGTAGTCACTGAGTTTGTGATGACTTAAGAGAAAACTCATACTCCTGCCTACTAGAAGGCAATGAACCGATGTCGGTTAGCCTTGGGCATTTCATTATTTTGATTTGTTATTTTCTAACCCGCTAACCACTTAATGGATCATTGAAGGGTGTGTGTTTGTTGTGTAGCTTGCAGGTACCCAAAAATTATGCATACATCTATATCCTAAAAAATTGCAACATCTTCCATCTCTCAACCTATCAAGGTTTATTCCATTCTTAGGGACGATGCTAAGCATTGAGATCCATCTCTATTTTTGGTCTCCAAAATGTTGACCCAAAAATACCCTTTTTGTTTCTCTTATGTGCTCTTCTTCCATTGTACCTACAGTTCCTCTATCTTTTCGGGATGAGGTCATTTCATTGCAATCATATTTTATATACATTGGTTATCAAATGCGCATACAAAACCTAGAGTTAGTGTATCCCTTATGTGCTATATTTCCCTTGATTTTGTCCATACTTACAAACATATCATAGTTGAAACACACTTGTCTTCTGAATGTATGTATGCTACCTTAAAGTCATTCCTCCTTGTAAATTGTACTTAATTGTTTTAATGTAGGTGCATACCCTCCACTCTTTGTTACACTTTATGCACACAATTCATAATCAATTTTTTTAGGTTACTTAGCAAACTTTGTATTTTTATTTGTAATATTCTCTTGCCACATTTATTTGGATATAATGATTTCCTTGGTTATCCTTTGCACTATTTTCTAACATATTTCCTTGCACACAAATTTTTTTTGGGTTATCCTTTGAGGTGAGTTGACTAGCATAAACATAACTTGCTAGACTATTAAATTATCCTTCACACCAATCTCTCTACATGACTCATAGTAAGTTTAATCTTACAAGGTTAGCACAATCACATATTTCCTCTCTCTTTCTCTTCATTTGTTTCTCCTTTTATCTTGTTATTAAATTGATAAGGTCCTAAGCCACTTGGGGGCTCGATGTTTCCTTGTCTCTTTTACCTTGACAAAAATTTTCCAATACTATGATCTACTTTACCAAGATTATGAATGTGGGTTCATACTCCTACTAAATTGAGGGTTCATATCCCTATGCAATTTATTGCTCACCTAGGCCCTATTTTAGCGATCCTAGCCTCATGTGCCCAAATAGGCTTGATCCAACTATTTTCTGCATTTAATTCTAGCTTCTCCTCGACATTGTAAACCCAAGATCCCAATTTAGGCCTTCATTGGGGGGAATAGGTTGTCTTGGGTTCCCTACTCCAAGGACTAGGTTGCCTTTGACTCCTCACTCCCCAATGCTTGGTCCTAAATTTAAACCATTCAGGGCCTGTTTGTTTGTTGGAATTGACCTGGAATTGGAAAACGGGAATTGGTGAATTTGTATGGACAATTCCAATTTTGGTACAAAATGAGCATTTCTCCAATTCCACCTCTTGTACAAAATGAGCATTTCTCCAATTCCACCTCTTGACCTGGAATTGGAATTGAGAATTCAATTTTGAGAGTGGAAACTAATTCCTGTTTTCCAATTCCAGGTCAATTCCAGCAAACAAACAGGCCCTCAATGGTTAGCTTGTAGAAGTGAGAATTTTAATCTCATGTCATCTTGCTCCAAAATTAACACCCTGAAATGCTTGGGAGAGGTATAAAGAAAGACTACCTACCTCATTTCATCATAATCTCAATCCATTCTCAGGAATTCAATTGCATTTTCAAGTTCAAGCACTCAAGTCCTCGAGAGAAAGAGATCAAGCATTTAGGTAGTGAAGATAAGGAGTAATTTTCAAATTTATGCATTCAAGATAACATCCATGACTTGCATTTTCTAAAGTCAACTCTACATGATCAACATCAACATCTTCGTGATAATTTAAATACAAAGAAGGCCTATGAAGCTATTGTAATGTGTGATTAAAATAGGTTCACCAAAATGGAATGTGGTGAATAGGGGCATTGCATTTATAGGAAGAAGACCAAGACTTTAGCACAAAGGAAACCCGATTAGCACAAGGTGAAGTGCCAATTCATGATCTTCTCAATGTTGGGGCCTTGGGTTTTGTTCCTACTTTCCCCAAGAGAAGGAATCGTAAATGCTATGCAATTTGATCTATGAAGGTAAGTGTTATGAAATGACAAAGAGGAGAATGTACTCACCTTGAGGGCTAGTAGAGGACGCACATTCAAATCAAAAGATAGACTGCCAAACTGTACCAAAAACATTCATTCAGGGGGTTTTAAATTTCAAGATATAACGAAATGATGACGCATTCTATGACTTAAAATTGACGGTCAAACAACCGTAAAAAAAGAAATAAAAAATTGCCCTATGACGACCAAACGGGCGTCAAATTTAATGTAGTGTATAGGGACGTAAAAAAAACCCTCCGTGCATGTGTGGATGACGTGACAGTTGTCGTACTACTTAGGTGGCAGCCGATCCACGTGTGTTAGATTGGGCTCGCGTGGAGGTTGACTGCTCGGACGAGCTGGATGAGCGGTGTGGGCAGCGTGGTAGCTCGTGCAGCCGGAGCAGGTAGGGTTGGGGTATTTAATCCCACATGCGATAGGGAGTTGGGATATTTTCTCTTTTAAAATAAAAAACTTGCAGATAAGGGTGTAACGAAATCTACAAAGGATGGTATTCTACTTGGTGACTGGTGTGTTGAGTCAGAAGTGGTTGCCGCGGTTTGAGCTGTACAGTCTAATTTGTATATGTCTGTGACTTGACAGGAACAAAAACTGACAGAAAATTGGGGTGGGGACCTTGACAAAACCCCAAATTTTTGCAGAAAATAGTTATCGCACGGAAGTAAAAATTTGACAAATTAATATTTCAGATCTGAAAATAGAAAATAATAGAAAATCCAAAAATTTACCAAATTTGCAGATCAGGCTGTCCAAGTCCAATTTGCAATTTTTTTCCTCAGATTTGACTTTTGTCCAATATAGATAAATTTATAGTTAAAAATCATCGGAATGACCACTCGGATGCAATGACGAGGTCAGATCTTGTTCTAGACACTCCCACAAGTTGCTGCACCTCTGGATCTGAATCACGACCTTCCAAAATTGAAGCAAAATGCTCTCCAAAGACTATGCAATGAAACTCCTATGACTCTGATACCATGTAAGAATTTTCCTAAGACAAAGAATGGAATGAAAATGTCAAGATCTAGAAGCTCAATTCATTGCACAAGAGAGACAAAAGATATGATCAAATGATTTATTCAATATTGATCAAAATAGATACAAAATCAAATTAAGTCCAATATATATGTGCCTGAATATATAGGTAATGCATGATAATTATGAGATATACAAATGATAACTTATCAACCACGCAAGGTGGAATCACATGTCCACCAAAGGTGGATCATCTTCCATTGTAAATAAAGTATTTACAAACATGTGCAACAATGTGAGGATGATAATGTGATAAGAACATTAAAGGTGGATCTCACACATAAAGTGGAATGATATAACAACTAACTCCACCTAAAGTGAGATTTCTCCTACACCACGTGCTAGAATGAAATGCAAACTCCTAAATGTCTCAATGACAAAATACTATGCAATGCATTATCCTAAGTAAGCTTAAGTAAAATGTAATTAAGATTAATTAATTACACCAACCAAATTAATTATTTTAGAAAATAAATAAAGTAAATCATCAACTTTAGGCTAAAAATAAATTATTTTATTTAAACCAAAACTTCCAATAAATAAATAATGTTAGGTTTTTTTATACAAAATCATCTTTAAATTGATAGTAAATATATTTTTTATTATTAAAAAATAATTAATAAGATTATTAAACAGTAGATAATTTTTGGGAATACAAAATTATGAATAAATATAAATAATTTATATTATAAGTAAATTAAAATCATTGGTATACTTAATTAAGGAAAAATAAATAGAACTCATGTAGTACATGATGTATGAAATAGTAGGCCAAAATTTACTCTAATTAACTTTCGACACCTTTGAGCTTATCCATTGCACATTAAGTTGTGATTGCTAGTACTAGGGGAGAGGACTCAATAGTAACAAGTTTCAATATTTGTGATAGTAGTTGTTAATTTAATACTAATTTAGTATCCAATAGTTTTTACAACGCTTTATCAATAGTTGTGACTTTAAAGTTGTTTTTGCTAATGGTGTCTACCCATAATTGAATGAAATGTGTCCCTTATTCTAAAAAGCAACCAATGGTACGATGCCACATCAAGTGCACAAGTATGGGGTCCCTAATGCATTATTATTGGTCTCACTTTTTTTTGCTCTGTTTTGGAGACCTTGGTAAAAAACATGGTGATGTGGCAAACTTAGTGATAAGTAGGGGACTTGCCAAATAAGCTGCTGTAAAAAATGGGAATGATTTGAAATTTCTACATAAGATTTTGAGAAATGGAAATTAGGATGCTTAACTAGTAGCTCCTCTTCCCTAAATTCTCCCCTAAGTTTATGTAAGTAAGTTTATGAAAGAGGCAAAGAAATTTGTATAAGATAGCTCGGCTATGAAATGAGTAGGTAGTTTCCTATTGGATTCCAATTTCCTTCCAAGATATTTCTGCTCGGCTATCGAAGCGTAAGAAAGTCTAATATTTCAGCAATTTTAATGCTTGCGCTACACGCCAACAGTGAGTAGTTGCAATCACTTCTTCCAGGTAATAAAATGCTTTGATGTTCTCAACTTAAAAGGGGTCAAGGACTTGTTTCGCACAAATTTTCGTCTTTCGCGAGACTTTTCCCACTTTAAAACGAAGGAATTTCACGGATGTTTCCCACTTTCGCACAATTTTCGTCTTTCCCACTCTTAAACGAAGGAATTTCGCGGATGTTGCCCTCTTTCGTAACATTTTACTGTAGTTTTTAACAGTCGAATATTTTTCTACCCCACAATGACAACAATTACCTGGTCGAATCTTTGTAATGCTGCCAACGTCTGAAAGTCTGTAGATGATGGGATGTTTTACACAATTTAAGGCTTGTTTTACACGGCAACGATAAAGTTGTAATTACTTCTTCCACATAATGAAATGGTGCGATGTTTTCAAAAGTTATGGCGTACAATTTTCCTTTGCCACGGCATTGTTTCCCACTTCCCATTCCTGTCTTTCCACGAAATTTCGTATGTAGAAATCGCGTAGAAAGCGTTTTGTGTTTTTCTAGAAAAAATAAAATAATAATTAAAAAACTCCTACAAAATGTCAAAAATATAATTACATTTTTCAAAAATTTATAAATTAACTATATATACAAAGAAATTAAATAATAAAATAAATCATTATTCAGAGTATATTCTAATTCCAGGTCATATTCCAATTCTAGATTGTGGCACCCAAACACAAAAAATGCATCTTCCCAATCATCTTTCGGGTGAACCAAATGGGTCCAACCCATATTCTAGAAATCATTTCGAGGATATGTATCTTCCAAAATTGCACGATCTTCCAGAATTGACCATATCCAGGATATGGTATCCCTGCTGCCAAACGGGCCCTTTGGTACTGAATGGATTCCAGGAAATTGGAAGACTGTTTTGTACGTGATTGTTGGTGGAGAAGATAGTACACAATCAGATCGAGCTGATAAAGAATTTGTAATAAATTCTGAGATGACTTCAATTAATTTCCGGCTTTTGTGACAC
>MU223825.1:2220653-2241546 GCA_018584345.1 Thuja plicata | reverse complement strand
CACACAAACATGTAAAAATCTCCACCAATGACCCAAGGAACATTGTAGAGGGAGGAGGCCCAAATCATTTCTACTATTCAATTCTATCTCTATAATCATTGGGTGCATAAATTGAGAAAATCTGAAATTTAGTAGCGTCATTTTCAATGATAATTATACAACCCTATTACAATCAAGAATGACCTTCAAAAACTTTTTGGGCAACTTCACTTGAATCCTTTGTATTTGTGTTTACAGTATCTTGGGGAGCAGTGGGGGGTCTAGCTAGTCTTTCAGCTTGAATCCTTTAGTTTATTTTATCCAAGACCAATTCTTCAGCATTTTTGTTCGTTTGAATAAAATTTGTAGAGGTCAACATGTTTTCAGACTCTCCAATAGGAGACTGCTTAGCAAGGATGATTATATATTCTTCATTCATTTGCAATTTTTTCACATTATTAGGAAGCTCTTCAATATTATCATCCATGTTAATCATCTCCAAATCATTGTTATGAATTACATTGTTTGTGCAGATTGCTGATTGTATCATATTTTTACCATATTATTTTGGGGAAAAAAACCAAAAAAGAACAATTTAAATATACTTTATAAACATAGAGAGGGAAAGAGTACTTTTGACTAGTGTTCAAAGACAACCAAAAAAATAGAAAAGGTAAGGGAATCGATACATAGTCCTGCCACTTGGGCAACGATAAACAAGATTACAGAAAACATTCTAAAGAGTTTCTAAGCTCAAGAAGTCATTGAAATATAAAAATCTATAAGTATAGCTTCCACTAGAGTCGATATTAAACAATGTCAACTATGTTCATGTTAATACAAGGAAGCAAATGCTAAAGTCAAACTTGAACTTAAAAAAAAATATCAGTTTTCAAAATCAAAGTGATTTCTGCTGATTCACGAAAGTGATTCAGGCGATTTTTTGCATGAATCGGTGAATCGGTGATTCAGGACATTCATGCCCAAAAAATCGGTGATCTGATTCACCGGTTAAAAAAAAAATCAGCCAGGCTGAATCGAATCACCAAACTGGCAATTCTGGCGATTTCATGACGATTCTCGTTACTCTGATATGTATTAACAAATATTAACGATCACTGCTGAGACTTGTTTGGCACTGTAGTTTTATGTACTTCTCAATTCGTAGTGATCGATGATATATATCTTAATCGAGGGACATGTCTACCAAGAGGCATGTCTCTACGTGGACATAGTCCACGTAGTGACATGTCTCTTCGGAGACATGTCCGATCACAATACCAATAGTTATCATGCATTAATCGATATTCATATCGATTCACATCGTAATACAATACTTGTTCGATACTAATGATCAGTGAAAAATAATACAAGTCTATCATTTATAAATGGCATCGATAATAGAGTGTGTTGTCATCAATAGCCCAATATATTATCATATCATACTTAAATCGATATTCATTATCAATGTTGGTATTATTATCAACAATGTTATTGTATTAACAACATGATTATCAAAAATGGTATTTAACATCATGATTTATATTAATGATATTAACAACATAATTATAAGTATGATTAATAATAGTTATCTCAATTACAATTATGTATATATATATATATATTAACATACAATGTGTATATATATATATACATGATTGTGATCATACTATTTAATCATGTATAATAATCAATACTCACAGTAAAATACATAAGGATAGAGATCAAATGCTCAAGGCCGATAGGCCACTTATGCATTTGATTTCATCGATAGGAATGATCCGGTCGAAGCTACAATTCATTAACACTCCCTTTTAGCTAGGGAGGACGATTACTATCCTTATGTATATACCATAGATCATATAGAGTGTGGGGAGAATATCACCTCAATGTGATATCAGAAATTATGGCATATCCACGGATATTAAGTCTAATGATATCCACCATAAATGATGTCACCTCACAATGTCATCAGGAGTAATGGCATGTCCACGAATATCAAGTCACATGATATTCACCATACTTGTATCTTCTCTGGTATGTGTACTAGCATCAAGTCACATGATGCCTACCAAGAAAGATATCTGCTCATGGCCTATACACGGATATTAAGTCACATAATATCCACCATGACATATCTCAGTAATAACTCATAGAGGTTACACCACTCAGTTAATATTACAAAGGAAATATAAACTATCATGACATGTCCATGGGTATCAATACACATGATATCCATCATGATATTAGGTTAAACTATAGTAAGGTCATCACCTTACAATAGTAACCAAAGATAAGTATTCATCTTAGAAAGATCATCACCTTTCAAGATGTCTACCAAAGCCCATAAGTCATGTAATTTCATACATGACAAAAGAGTTTACACATTACACATCTTTTCACATATATTAGTACAATAAATTTGTTGAGACTCAATCTCAAATAAAAATTTCATTTCTTCCATACCAAGTGTACTTCTGAAGTGTTTCACCTTTGTTTTGGAGAGAGGCTTGGATAGAATATCTGTAGTTTGCTCATTTGTACTAATATATCTCAGCTGGATAACATTTCTTTCCACCATGTCTCTAACATAATGGTAAGGTATCTCAATGTGCTTTGATCTATCATGAAATACTGGATTTATAGAAAGTTTTATACAACTCTGGTTATCACAGTGAATAATAGTGGAATCCATGGTTTGTCCAAACAAACCTACCAGCTGTTTTCTCAACCAAACAACTTCTCAAGCTCCCATGGGTGTTGTAATGTACTCGGCCTCGGTGGAACTCTATGCAACTGAAGATTGCTTCCTATTGAACTAGGATATCATGTCTGATCCCAAGCTGAAGCAACATCCTGAAGTACTTTTACAATTAGTAACACTTCCAGCCCAATCTGAGTATGTGTATCCATGTAGATTTAGATCTGCATTATCATATTTTAATCGATATCCAATTGTGCCACACAGGTATCTGAAAATATGTTTTGCTGCAACTAAGTGCAATTGTCTAGGTTCACACATAAACTAAGTGCATTTGTTGCATAACAAATATCTAGTCTAGTGCTGACCAGATACATCAAGAACCCAATCATCTGTCAGTAGAGAGTAGAATCTGCTAACTCTGAGTCTGCAGTTGCATCTTTTAGCTTATGTAAATTTGTTTCCATAGGTGTAGACATAAGCTTGCAGTCCATCATCCCGAACCTTTTCAAGATATCAATAGTATATTTTCCTTGATTTAGTATAATACCATTGTCCTACTGCATGTTTGATTTTGAAGAGCCATTTGGACGAAACGACTGATTTGTCTATAGGTCTAGGTATAATGTCCCAGACATCATTCTTGAGTATGGATTGATATTCTTCTGTCATGGCATCTTTCCAAACTTGATGTTGGAGTGCTTCCTCAACATTAGAAGGTTCAAACTTGATTTCACTCATGATTTCACTCATAAGAGCAACATAATGGAGTATTTATTTGGTCTCTTGCTTTCTCTGAAGGTTCCTTTTGGAGCTGCATAATTTTCTTCTTCTTCAATCATTGTCCTTGCCCAGAGAGGTCTTTTACAACCCACAATAGAATCTCTAGGTTTAATAGTAGAGTTCATAGGTTCATTGAGATCATTGTCTTTTGTAGGTACATCTGTCTCCCTTTGAATCTCAAGAGCATGATCCTTTTCCTTATTTTGAGGAAACTCATCATCTATTTTATCAATGTCTTAAGATCTTTTGAATGCAATGTCCTCTTCAAAAGTTACATCCTTGCTACGCTCAATTAATTTCTGACCAGGGATATATATCCTATAGGCTATGGATGATTCACTGTAGCCAATTAATATTCCCTTCTTTCCTGAGGGTTCTAGTTTAGACATTTTCTCTTTAGGTATGTGAATATAAACAATACAACCAAATATTCTAAAATGACTTATGTCAGGCTTTATCCTTGTAAATGCTTCTTTAGGGGTTTTGTTATCTAGGAGAGAGTGAGGACATCTATTTTGAATGTAAACGGTCGTACTAGAGGCTTCAGCCCAAAATGAGGTATGTAGGTTTTGATCATGCATCATGGCTTTAGTTGCTTCTACTATAGTCCTATTTTTCCTTTCAGCTACCCCATTTTGTTGAGGGTTGTAAGGAACAATGTACTCCCTCTTAATCCCAGCATTATTACAAAATTGTTTAAAGTTCTCAAAAATGTATTCCCCCCATTATCTGACCTTAGGGTTTTGATTCTTTTGCCTGACATGTTCTCAACTAGAGCCTTGAATTCCTTAAATCTCATTAGGACTTCATTAGACTCTTTACATTTTAAGATATATATTCATGTTTTCCTATATTAGTCATCAACAAAAATAACATAGTACAAAAATCCCCCTAAGGAGGTTACTGTCATAGGTCCACATAAATCTGTATGAACGAGTTCTAGTACATTTTTAGATTTATTCTCACTACTATGAAAAGTACCCTTTGTGTTCTATCCTAGGGCACAACCTTTGCATACTCCTTCATGTTTTTGTTTAATTTGGGTAAGCATGTTACAATTTTCTCCATAGAAGGTATAGCCCAAAAGTGAAGATGCCCTAACCTTCTATGTCATATCTCGCTTGTAGTAGAAGATTCATGAATTAGGGCTTGGGAAGGAGAGGTGCAAAGTTTGTATAGACATCCATCGCGAATTCCTATGGTGTAGGCCTTCTTTATATTTGAGTTCTTAGGCCATGCTAGAACTTTACCATCCATGAAAGTGATTCGGTATCCTTTGTCTTCAAGTGCTAAAATGGAAACTAGATTGCGCTTGATGCCCGACACAAACAGTACACGTGTAAGTTGAGGAGAGATGCCACATTTTAGTTGAATGGTGCAGGTTCCAATTCCTTTCACAAGGTAATATGAGTCATCTCCAATTGTGACTTCGTCATCTGAATTTTCCTCTAGACTATCAAGTTGTTCTTTAAATCTTGTTATATGTCGAGATGTTCCACTGTCTATGACCCAAGTATTTTGGCTGGTGGATACTTGACTTGATAGGGCTGAATAGAATACAAGTCTTTTTGAATCCTTATCTGAACTCATCTTACTAACTTTTGCCAAGGAGGCTTGAGGTTTGGGCCTGTCTGCACACTTCATTGCAAGCTGACCATATTTATCACACCTAAAGCATTGCACTTTAGACATATCCCTCCTTTTGAATGAGCGTTTACCATGGGAGTCCTTTCCTTTCTTTTGTTTGAAGTTTCCTATCTTCCCTTTCTTGTGAGAATTTGCATTTAATACTTGGATCTCTTCATTAGAGGTGTTTACCCCAATTCCTCTGATGATTAGCCTTGACTCTTCTTGAATGCAATTGGTCTTTAATCGATCAAACTTGGCAAGTTTAGGTCGAGCGCTTCTCCCTTGTATAAAAGCTTCCCGAGATGTAGGTAGTCCATTGAGAGCCAACATCGTTAATTCCTTACTATCAATTTGGTGACCAATTGTAGATAGTTGATCTCTTAACTTTGTTATCCTCATGAAGTAAGACATGATGGTTTCTCCTTTGTTCATCTTGACATGGTGGAGTTGTTTTAGGGCAAGAGCTCTACTAGTATTATTTATCTCATACATGTTCTCTAGAGTTGTGAACATTTGGTATGGTGTTTCTAATTTAGATATAACTGAAACTATATGATCCTTCACATCCACTAGAATCTTCATGGCCTTGTTGTTTTTGGTCCATTGAAGTTTCTCCTCATCTTCATCTGGCATAGGTATAGCCTTTTCCACAAATGTGTTCAATTCATGTTCTCTTAATGCCATCATTATTTTGAACTTCCAAGAAACGAAATTTGCAGCTCTTTCAAGTCTTTCCTCAACTCTAATACCATTCACCATTTTGCTTAGTGCAAATTTAGAGTTTTAATGCTGGTTAGATTGCCTCTTTTATTAATCTGATCGGATCTTCCTTATGCTAGCTCTGATACCATGTTAAAGTTTGATCAGATTTAGAGGTTGTACTATTTTAATTTTCTATATATACTTTCATCACAATATCACTAATTCTATCTAGAATATATATTAATACTATAGCAATATGAATATATATATATATATATAAAGACTTTAGAACTCTTAATATTAATGTCAATGATATTGATATAATCACTAAGTAATGATGACAATAAATAATTAATATATGTATTAACAAATATTAATGATCACTGCTGAGACTTGTTCGGCACTGTAGTTTTCTGTACTTCTCAATTCATAGTGATCGATGATATATCTTAATAGAGGGACATGTCTACGAAGAGGCATGTCCCTATGTGGACATAGTCCACGTAGTGACATGTCTCTTCGGAGATATGTCCGATCACAATACCAATAGTTATCATGCATTAATCGATATTCATATCGATTCACATCGTAATACAATACTTGTTCGATACTCATGATCGGTGGATAATAATACAAGTCTATCATTTATAAATGGCATTGATAATATAGTGTGCTGTCATCGATAACACAATATATTTTGGATGTAATACTTAAATCGATACTCATTATCGATGTTGGTATTATTATCAACAATGTTATTGTATTAACAGTATAATTCATATTAACAACATGATTATCATAAATGGTATTTAACCGCATGATTTATATTAATGATATTAACTGCATAATTATAAGTATGATTAATAATGGTTATCTCAATTACAATTACAATTTTATATATATATATATATATATATATATACATGATTGTGATCATACTATTTAATCATGTATAATAATCAATACTCAGTGAAATACATAAGAAGCATAGAGATCAAATGCTCAAGGCCGATAGGCCACTTATGCATTTGATTTCATTGATAGGAATAATCCGATCGAAGCTACAATTCATTAACAAAATTTGAAGCACATGTAAGATTTTTTAATTTTCTTTTAACATTTTATACTTCACCTTGGCTGCATAATCTAGTATCTAGGCTTAAAAACAATCATCATATGCTAAAATTAAGTTGTGTTTTTGCATTAAAATTCCAAAAAATTGGATTCACTACCATTTTTTATGATTTTTATTGAATTCACAATTTTTTGCATACACAACTTTTTTTAGCTGTTTTTTTTTGGAACAAAATATTTAAAATCTTTCTTTATATTATATTAAATCTTTACTAATTTATATTAATTTATACTAATTTAGACTAATTTTATGCCAATTAATAGTGATTTTTGTTGAATTTAATTTAATTTTTTTGAAAAAATTAAAATGTTGTACTTTCATTTTGTATGTGTAGGTTAAATGCATCATATAAAATAGTGTTGATAACCATTTGGATCAAGTATAGCATCAAGCTTTGCCCTATCAATGCCACTGTAGATTATGGGGACTTGTTCTGCTAGAGCTAGAGACCCTACTTGGGAATATGTTTGTCAAGACTCATGCCTAGGACAGTTATTTGCATTAGACGCACAAACTTATTACAGTAATATTGTTATATTTAGCGTGTAATGGTCATTAAAGTGATTTATGGAATTTAGTTAGTAACTTTCCATTCTGTAAGTCAATTAGTTTTAGTTAGTTCTATTTTTATCTTAGTTCTCAATCATTTCCATTATGGAAAGATCTTTTGTAATTACTTATACAAGGGGTATTCCTCTCCTTCATTAATACAACAATTAAATATCATTTCATGGTATCAAAGCATAGGTTAGTTTGTGGCAAAAAATTCCTAATAAAATTTGTGGTCTAATCACCTAGAAAATTTGAGGAAATTTCTATAAGTTTTTTTGAATGTTTTTTTTAGAAGATAAAAAATCAAGGTTATTCCTGAACATTTTGTGAGGAAATTTTTAGAAGATTTTGCTTGATGTGGGTTTTATCATAGCAAAATTTTTAAGGGTTTTTCGATCAATTTTGTGGTTCAAAAAAAACAAATTTTTTTAGGGCCGAGGATTTTCTTTGGTTTTTTTTTGTCTCTGATCACAACATTTTTTTCAAGAAAGTCGCGGCAGATCATGGGTTTTTTCTTGAAGTACCATGGCACAGAATTTTCTTCTACCTGTGAAGGAATTTGTGTTGCCTGCTAGGGTTTTCTGGCATCATTTATTGTGATGCAACTTGAGATTTTGCATACACAATAGTTTTTGGCATTTTTTCCCACACCTAGGCCTTTCTTTCAATGCCATCAAGAGTTTTCTGTGTTACCCATGCGTACCAATGTTTTTTCCCCCTGTGATTGGAGGGCGCAAGATTCTTTGCAACGACACTTGTTTTTGGCAAATTTTTCACACAAAAATCATTGCTTTCTACGATCAGTTTTTCAATGATTCTTTCCCAAAAATTGGGGAGAGTTTTTGCATAATTTTTTCCCAAAAAATGTTAAGGGTTTATTTCCATTACTTTTCTCCAAAATTCATAGATTTTTTTGCTGTTTTTAGATTTTTTTTCAACAAAATCATGGGTTTTTTACCTTTTTTTGTACAAAATGAAGGTTTTTTTATGATTTTTCCATAAAATCATGTGATTTCAACATCACATCTAGGGTTTGACAAATTTTCCACAAAACCATGGTGCTATTTAGCACTAGTTTTTTTTGGACAATTTTGGACAATAATCGTGGCTTTCAGTGTTTTTTTACATGATTTCATTTTTAATAACAAATTGTGGGTTTCAATTTTTTGCCAATTTTCTATTAACAAAAATCAAAGCTTTTGAGAAGTTGATATTTATCTCGGTTTTTGTGTCTCTATAGGATGGG
This sequence comes from Thuja plicata, assembly GCA_018584345.1. Taxonomy (NCBI): domain Eukaryota; kingdom Viridiplantae; phylum Streptophyta; class Pinopsida; order Cupressales; family Cupressaceae; genus Thuja; species Thuja plicata. The sequence goes on along the minus strand of MU223825.1, from coordinate 2,232,819 downwards.
AGGGATGGCTTCATTACCCAATATCATGTTGGAAAGCACTCAGAGGTTCAATGGTAAGAAGTACAAAATCTAGAAGCAGATGATGCTCACTATTTTTGAGTATCGATGTCTTGATCAACCTGTTCTTGGTAAAACTACTCATCCGACAACTATGAGTAAAGACCAAGATAAGTTTGATGAGCATAATCGGGATACAATTATGTTACTTAATTTATTTGTCACTGATGAAATGCTTCAAGAAGTGTCATCAGGCAAGACTGCAATAGAGTTTTGGAGTCACTTGAAGGATTTGCACGAGACATTAGAGAAAGGCAAAGCTTTCTTCCTTAAAACTATGTTGTTCTCAATTATGATAAATGACAAGATGTCTTTGCAAGATCATTTGTGATCAACTAGACGCTATTGCTCGCAAGATGGAAGAAGAGGATATGGTGGTTATCATGCTGAAAAGTTTACCACGATCCTATGAGCACTTCATCGAAACTCTCAATATCACCTCTACCAATGTTGATTTGAAGTTTGATGATCTATGCAACAAGCTCTTATAGCAAGTTAGGTGGAAACAACAATTTGGTAGCAGCAACGACACTGAAATATCCTTAATAGAAATTTTTGCTAGTAACAGATGTAAACATTCAATCCAAACCAAGAAACAATTTATTCCATGAAGCTTTCACAAATTACATACTATTCAATGAGGTATTTATTAACATGCAATATATATTCTTATTACCCAGACAATAAAATTAAACTCAAACTAGAGATAACATTAATTCCCCAACATTTGAATGCATGGTGTACCAATCAGGTTCAGATTATAATCCTAGACAAAGCTGATATGAATCAGATGCTGAAGATGGCTCTCAGTGTTCAACTGCTCCTATTGATGACGGCTGGTTTGAATTAGTAGCAGTGATAGCCTTGTACTGAGTGCTAGAGGTATTTTACCAGGTTGAAGCAATGATACCAATCAAACTGACAATTTTGCTTCTGTTTGCCAAAATGAACAACTTCAACCCTAGCGAAACAACTCTGGAAGAGATTTATTGCTTCCAAAAAAGTACAGATTGTTGTTGCAGACCTGGGGCTACGCCCAGGACTGCTGATAACAAGGGTTTCAACCTGTGCTTGGCCTCTATTTGCAGAGAGAAACAAAGCAAACTTATAGCGCAGAATAAATGATTTAAAACACGACACCTTTTTATAATTGAAACTCCCTCCAAAAAGCATCGATACCTCTAGAAGCCTCATCATAAGCGACTTGAATAATATCACCAAAGTTTATTTGTAAATATTAAATAACCACGTGTTGATGCCGCCTAGAAGAAGTAACATTACAACTTAAGATTTTCCCCTTTTAAGTTATAATGAATAATTATAATAAATTATTCATTGTACATTAGCTTTTGGCCATATATCAAATATTCCCTTTATTAATTATTTATTCTAGCCTAGGGGATACAACAGGCTAGAATTTGACTCCCTGTCGCCTATCATTTGAGAAGGGACATTACAGTCCTCCCTTCCCGATATTGTTGGCCCTCCAACAATTGCAAATTGGGGTGCTGTAGAATCTCCTCTCCTTCCCAAGTTGCATCCTCAATAGGTAAGTCTTTCCATTTAATCACATATTCTCATACCACCTTGTTTCTCAGCTTCCTTTCTCTCCAATCAACAATACCTTCAGGTACTAGTACCAAATTTCCTTCCTCATCCAAGGATGGCAGCTCTGGTGATGGCACAATATGCAGGCCTAATGCTTCTTTCAGACAGGAGATATGAAATACATTGTGGGTCTTACTACCTTTAGGTAGTTCTAGCTCATATGCAACTTCACCTATTCTCCCGAAAATCCTATAGGGCCCATAGAAACGAGGTTTCAACTTTTCTGCATAGTTTTTCTTCAATGATGATTGTATGTATGGTTGAAGGCATAGGAAAACTAGATCACCAACCTCAAAAGACCTTTCAAGACAATGTCGATCTATGTACAACTTTTGTTGATTCTGTGGGTGTTGAATGTTGTCGTTCAGTCCACAGAATATCCTGATAATTTTGATTTGTCTCCTTAGCTCAAGGAACTTTGCTATCCTCAAAAGCCAAATCCATGAATGAAAGTGCATCATACCCGTAAAGTGCTCTGAAAGGAGACATGCTTATGGACATGTGATAGGTGGTATTGTAGCAATACTCACCTAAATAGAGCCATCTCACTCATGTACGCTGCTGCCCCATAGTTGCGAAGGTGCCCTTCTAACCACTTGTTCACTACTTATGTCCGGCCATCCGTTTGAGGATGGTAGTTGGTGTTGGGTGTCAATTCAGTACCTACCAATCTGAACAACTCTTCCCAAAACACACTCATGAATCTGCTATCTCTATAACTAACAATGGTTTTGGGGAGCCCATGCAATCTGCAAACCTCTTTGAAGAATAGTTTTGCAATCTACTATGTTTAGAAGTCTGTGGGAACAACAAAGAAGTGAGCATATTTTGTGAGTCTGTTGAATACCACAAAGATGCAATCCTTCCCCTGTACACGAAGAAGTCCAGTAATGAAATCCATTGAGAGTCACGTCCACTTCTGCTCAAGAATAGGAAGTGGTTGTAGAAGGCCCGCTAAAAACGTGTGATTTGACTTGTTTTATTGACAAGTCAAACACTCTCAAGCATTCTGCAGAACATCATCTTTTAACCCCTTCCATGTAAAGATCCCTTGTACACGACGATAGATCTTGTAGAAGCCTTGATGACCTACCACGAGTGTATGATGCAAGACCTCAAAATTTTGGCCTTCAATTTGGAACCAGGTACTAGGAAAATTTTGTTTTTGTAATAGATGACATTGTCAATCACTGAATATCTATCATCTTGTACCTTTACATCCAACAAATCTGAAGCAAAATAATTCTTCACATATTCTAAAATCAACTGGGATTTCCAATCAGAGTGAATCTTTATGAGAGAGCACAATGTTGGTTTCTTGGATTATGCGTCAACAACCACATTCTTTTTACCTTTAATGTATTCTACATCAAAATCATAAACTTGTACCTTAGTTACCCATTTCCGTTGTCGTTCATTCAAGTCTGTTTGCTCCAAGAAATACTTGAAGCTATTATGATTAGCGTGGACCACAAATTTTGTTCCCACCAAGTACTGTCTGAATTTTGCTAACTTGTGCATGATGGCTAGCATTTCCTTATCATAAGTTGAATACAACCTCTCAGCATTTGTAATCTTCCTGCTCTCATAAGCAACCGGTCCACCTGTCGGTTCTGCATAAGCACAACTCCTATACCCTGTCTCGAAGCATCACATTCCAGAATGAATGGCTGCGTGAAGTCTAGTAGTGCCAGTAATGTACATGTGTACATAGCATCCTTAAGCTTATAAAAAACTTTGTGCTTCTTTTGACCATAGGAAAGCACCCTTCTTGGTCAAATCTGTCAAAGGAGATGCTAACTATGAGAACCCTTTAACAAAAACGTCTGTAATATGAACACAAGCTAAGAAAACAACGGAGCTTCATTGTGTTTGTCGGTAGTGGCTAGTCCAAGATCGCCTGAATTTTCTCTTGGTGTACTTTGACACCAACACTGATGACATGTCCCAAATATAAGATTTATGTCATTCCAAATTCACATTTGGAAACCCTTTGCATAGAGCCACTGTGCTTCCATGATACCCAATACCACATTCAAATGAGGAAAATGATCACTCCATGTCCTGTTATAGATCAAGATATCATCGAAGAAAACTAGAACAGATTTCCTCAACTGATCATAAAAGATGTGATTCATGCAAGACTGAAATGTGATTGGTGCATTTGTAAGTCCAAAAGGCATGACCAAAAACTCAAAATGTCCATAATGGCAACAGAAGGCAGTCTTAAGAATATCTTCCTCTCGGACCCGTATCTGATGATATTTAGAGGAAAGATCGATCTTAGAAAAGTACACGGCCCCTATAGCTCATTGATCAAATCATCAATCTTGGGTATAGGATATTTGTTTTTAATGTTCTTATTAAGTGCTCTGTAGTCTATGCACATGCACGTAGTCCCATTCTTTTTCTTCGCTAGAACCACCGATGAGGCAAAGGGACTTGAACTGGGTCGTATATGTCCCATACTGAGAAGCTCCTTGATTGTCTTCTCTATCTCTTCCTTGCAATGTTGCGGGTGCCATTTGGGCATAGTAATTATTGGCTTTGCGCCCACCTCCAATTCAATCACATGCACAAACCCACGATCCGGTGGATGAGCTGGAGGTATATCACCAAAGACTATGTTGTGCTTATCTAACACTGTCTGAATGTCTACATGGTACTCTGGTTTACTGCTAGAAGTCTGCTAGGCGGAAACAAAACACCATACTGCCTTATAAACATCTTCATGTCTAAATAGTGCCTCCATCCTCCTAGCTAAAACCACTTGCGGACCCCCATCTGGCATGGCCTTAAGTACCACTTTCTTGCCATCCACCATAAATTCTACTTGCATTTGTTTAAAATCCTTAACATACCGCTCAAGTGACTCCAACCACTGAAGTGCAAATTAAGCATCCACATCACTTAATCCCAACACAAAAATCTCCTGTTAGTGTGTAGTGTCCAATTTGTATATTTAACTGTGGAATAACCCTAGTGCAACTCAGTGGAAACCCATCAAAAACTATAACACTAAATCCGTTCGAAGCCCATGTTGACTCCTTCGTTTGAAGCCCACGCTTCCTTACCAGGCCCTCATCGATAAAATTATGAATAGCTCCACTGCACACCAAACACACAATCCGTTGTCCCTTAAGGACACCCTTTAACCGGAAAGGACAGTTGTGAGGTACTCCAGATAAGGTAGCAATGTGGGGAGTCTCTCTGACTGCAATATCCTCCAATTGTATTTGTAGGGGTTCATCTTCTTGTACAACATCCTCATCAGTACTATCCCTTTGCTCCTCTTGATCCTCACTATTTAGAAAGAGCCTGCCTGGCTCTTTCTTGAATTTCAATACAATATTCACTTCACACTAAAAGATAAATTTTATACTTTCTTCTGAAATCAAATGTTTTTTATAAAAATAATTTCCGGTATATAAGCCAAAATGACTACTACACTAACTAACTTGCAAATTTCTTAAACCAAATACAAATCAGAATGTAACTGTAAGTACCGTATTCATTCCATGAGCAGTCGTAATTGATGATTGTTAGATGTAATTATATTGCACCACCTCTATATTCTCCTAAGTGTTGGGCGCCAAAACTCCACTAGTATCCACGACATTTTCATGCTTGCCGATGTATGCTCTATTCCATCCGCAATGCTTAAAGAAAGGACGCGGCTTGGTTTTAAACGTTGCGCTGAAGCTTAAGGATGGGTGACGTCAAATCACTGAACAATTGCAGTCCTCCTGCAATACAATCTCTTCCCAACACAACCCGTAACTTCCTTATGCAACAATTCTGAACTAAACAGTCCACGGAATTCCTTATCCATATCGCCACCCCCACACACAATTCACTGGACATGAAAAGTCCAATTCAAAGTGCTGAAACCACTCAATCGAATTCACAATTCAATTAGCACATAATTCTGCAAACCCTCAACCAGTCTCAAATTCACAAGTGTCATAAAATGCATAAGATAATCTCTCCTTTGCTTTCGAAATCCTTATATAAACTAAATCTTCCTCTTCAAGCTCGAATTTCCAGTCTTCAACTACACACTTCATATAACTTAAAACTTATTCCCTCCAAACTTAGGATATAAGCCAAATTAATGATATCCACCTTAAATAATAGTCTCATATAAAACATAAGATATCATTAAACATTAAAGATATAACTTATAACTCCAAGATTAATTAAATAAGGAAGATTTAATTAATCAAATCAATCCACCTCCAAATCATGTTGAACACTGAACATTGAATTCCACCATCTAGGAATAGAAATTGGCAAGAGGTGACTTACCCAAAATAGTAAGTCCTAACCAAGAGACCCTCAAAACAAAGCATTAGCCCACGAGGGTCAGAATGATGGGCTAACACTCCTGTCCCATAGACAACTGCTAAATCGGGGACATCACACTATCAGAATGCACTTCAATCAAATGCACCTTGCCTTTTCCAAGGCAACGATGACCCGGTTCCCATGGCTCTTTGCACGAGAAGCATAACTTTTTCCTTCTTAGTTCATTTCTTGACTCCTGTTCAGCTTTGAAAGGTATGTTCTTTTGTTGTTTAAAACTTTTATTTTCAAATTTCCATGGGCTGAAACCTTTCTTGGGTGGCTGATAAGATGGAGTCACATCAAGATCAAGAGCTAGTCCTATAGCAACATCTAATGCAGTAGGCATGTGAGCCTTGACCAATCCTTTCAATTTCTCAATCCTTCTACAAAAAATATTGTGACCTGCTTTTTTGGCATGTCAGAGACCATAACTTAAATCTTTTGGAATTCATTAATGATCCACCTCCAAATCATGCTAAACACTGAACACTGAATTCCACCATCCAGGAATATAAACTGCCAATAGGTGACTTACCCAAAATAGTAAGTCCTGACCAAGAGACCCTCAAAACAAAGCATTAGCCCACGAGGGTCAGAATGATGGGCTAACAATCCTGTCCCACAGACAACTGCTAAATCGGGGACATCACAGTCCTCCCTCCCCAAGATTGCTTGTCCGCAAGCAATCGCAAACCGGGGTACTGAAGAATGTCCTCTGATTCCCAAGTGGCATCCTAAATCGGTAAACCGGACCACTTGACCAAAAAATCCCTGATAACTCGCCGACGCAAAAGTCGCTCACGAGTCTCCAATATAATCTCAGGTATCAACTCTAACTTACCCTCATCATCAAGAAGGGGTAACAGAGAGGACGAAACATGTCTGCCTAACGCCTTTTTGAGGCGCAATACATGAAACACAATATGCACCCTACTGTCCTCTGGTCGATCCAACTCATATGCAACCTCGCCCACCCGCCTAACAACACGGAAAGGCCCATAATACCGAGGCTTGAGCTTCTCAGCTCCGCTCTTTTGGATAGAAGATTGCTTGTAAGGCTGCAACATCAAATATACCATATCTCCAACCTGGAAAGAGCAAGAAACTCTCTTTTGATCAGCATACATCTTTTGCTGATTTTGACCTCTCTGAATATTGTCCCTCAAAGTTCCCATAATATCTTCACTGTCCTGCAACAAATCGCCTGCACTGGGAACTTTGCTATCATTGAAAAGTAAATCCAGAAAACTAGGAGGATCATACCCATACAGAGCTCGAAAAGGAGCCATCCGAATAGACATATGGTGAGTGGTATTATAACAATACTCACAGATAAATCCACTTCACCCAAGCTCTCTGCTGAGCAGACACATAATTCCGAAGATAGCCCTCCACCCATTTATTAACAATCTCAGTCTGACCATCAGTCTGAGGGTGGTAACTAGTACTGGGAGTCAACTCTGTCCCACACAACCGGAAGAGCTCCTGCCAAAAGTTACTCATATAACGGCTATCTCGGTCACTTACTATATTCTGGGGCAAACCATGCAATCTGAACACCTCCTGGAAGAATAAATTTGCAACCTATGTCGCTGAGAAAGTGGTTGTAATCGGAAAGAAGTGAGCATACTTCGTAAGTTGATCCACCACCACATAAATGCAATCCCTACCCTGAGCTTTAGGAAAGCCCACAATGAAGTCCATAGAGATGCATTCCCATTTCCGCTCAGGAATGGGCAATGGCTGCACTAACCCAACTAGATAGGTGTGCTCCTGTTTGTTCTGCTGACAAACCGTACACTCTCTGACATACTGTTGTACATCAAACTTCAGGCCTTTCCAAGTGAATCTCTCCCGCACCTGCCTATAGGTTTTAAAAAAACCCGGATGCCCTACTAAAGGAAAATCAAGGAAAGCTCTCAACACCAAATCCTGGAACCAACAACACCCGTTCCTTGTAAATGATCAACTCATTCACAAGTGTATACCTGTTGTCCTCTATGGTCCCATCAATAAAACCAGAAGCCCACTGATCCCTAGCATACTTCGCAACAATCAAATGCCTCCAATCCTCAAATATCGTTGTCATAGAACCCAAGTGAGGCCTCTTGGAAAGTGCATCAGCAACCACATTCTGAGTACCCTTGATATATGAGATATTAAAATCATAAGACTGTAGTTTACTAACCCACTTTTGTTGTCTTTCATTGAGATCATGCTGCCCAAGGAAATACTTCAAGCTGTTATGATCAGTTTTGATGCAAAATTTACTACCGACCAAGTACTACCTGAATTTAGCCAAAGCATGCATAATGGCTAACATCTCCTTATCATAAACACTAAAAACCCTCTCAGGACCCCTGAGCTTCCGGTTCTCAAATACAATAGGGTGGTGATCCTGGGAAAGTACCGCACCAATGCCCTCACCTGAAGAATCACAATGCAAATCAAAAGACCTAGAAAAATCTAGCAATGCCAAAACCAGGCATGATGTTATGATCAACTTGAACTTCTCAAAACACTCCTGTGCCTGAGTAGTCCACTCAAAAGCACCCTTACGGGTCAAATCAGTCAAGGGAGCTACATGTCGTGAGAACCCCGCAAAAAATCTGCGATAGAAGGCACACAACCCGATGAACTCCCTCTGAACTGATAATGTGACCAAGATACAGTAACTCTGTCGTCCCTAAAGCACACTTAGACTCCTTTGCATACAAAGAAGCCCTATCCAGAATATCCAACATAGTATCCAAATGAGCAAGATGATCATCCCACGTCTTGTTGTAAATCAATATGTCGTTGAAGAAGACCAGAACAAACCTCCTCAACTGACTGTGGAAAACTCTGTTCATGGTAGACTGGAAGGTGGCTGGAGCATTAGTCCACCCAAAGGGCATGACTAAAAACTCAAAATGTCCACAGTGACATCGAAATGTTGTTTTCTCTATATCCTCCTCCCGCATCTGGATCTGATGGTAACCGGATCTGAAGTCAATCTTTGAAAAGTAGCATGCCCCATGCAACTCATCTATCAGCTCATCAATGCACGGAATAGGATACCTGTTCTTAATGGTCCTCCGATTCAGCAACCTGTAATCTATACACATCCTGAGGGTACCATCCTTCTTCACCAGAACCACTGAAGAAGCAAAAGGTGATTTGCCTGGCCTAATATGCCCCATAGAAATCAGCTCCTGGATAGTTTTCTCTATCTCATCCTTCAGGCGCTTAGGATTCATGTAAGGAGTAATCATGATGGGCTTAGTGCCCTCCTCCAGCTCAATAATGTGCTCTATACCCCTATCAGGTAGCCTGCCATGTGGTAAATCAGTAAACACTTTAGAGTGTATAGTTCTCAATTCTTGTATGTCAGGTTGATACACTAATTTTCCTAACTCCTCAAGTGTGGGTAAAATCCTACACTCTCCTGCCCACTCAACTGCATCATGGGGAATGAGAAGTTGTATACATCTAAGTGACATAGTCCTCAAGTTCTCTTCCCTGATTGCCTTGAGTATGTGTTTTTCGCCATCTACCTCAAACTTCATCTCCATATCTTTGAGGCTGAGATAAAAATCTTCAATGGAATGTAACCAACTCATACCCAAAACTAAATTGGTGCCTCCCATGTCAACCACATAGAAATCAGCCTTGAACTCATAGTTATTTAATTTCATTGGGAGGTCTCGAATCATTCTGTCACATTTCAATGTATAACCATCTGCCACCTTCACTCTAATGCCCTCAAACTCCTCAGTTTGTATGCCTCTCTTAGAGACCAAACGTGAGTCTATAAAGTTGTGTGGCTCCTGTATCCAACAGGGCAATGACACGCTGCCCTGCCAAGAGGCCCCTCATCCTGAAAGATCCCTCTTTCTACATGCTAGAGAGATATACAACCTTGAGGTGGGAATCCTCTTCCACCTCACTGTTAACTGCTTCTTCTAAGTCATCCTCTTCCGGATCAACTTGCGGCCCTTCAAAATCAGAATTGTGTTTGTCTTCATAATACCACTCCATGAGCCTATTTCTACCTTTAGGCTTCAATGGGCATTCATGTTTCTCATCATAAGGACACCTGCAGTAGAAACACAATCTCCTTCTCCTCAAATTGCTAAGTGTTTCAAGATCTAGAGGCCCTATCACTGGTTTCTTGAATTCTGGTCCATCATTTCTTTTTGAAGCAGCCTTGTTATCATAAGAAAAATTTGATGGTCTAGGAGGAAATTTGTTGCGTGGAGCTGAAAACTCCAAATCTCTAGCTTTTTTCATTGCCAACTATAATGAATTAGGGTCAAATGACTTGACCCAACCCCTAAGAGGTTCCACTAACCCCTCAATGAACAACATAACACGCCTCCTCTTTGATATGTCATAAACCATAACTGAGACTCTCTGGAAATCCCCAATAAAAGCTTCTAGGCTGCCTGTCTGTTTGAGCTATGTCAGCTCTCTGAAATAGGACTCTGGGTCCTTCCTGTCAAATCTTTCCACTAACCCATCCACAAAGTCCTGATAGGTCACAATCTAATCATGGTGTAAAGATACCAAACCATGGTACCACCAGTCATGCGCTATACCATCCAGGTGCAAAACAACAAACTGAATGGCATCCTCCTCAGACATAGGACGCAAAGAAAGATATGTATCCAGCTTGTGTATCCAAGCTCTGGTAGTCATCTTGCCACTCCCATCAAAATGTGCTAATGTCAACTTGTTGGTTGCTTTCTTAAGATCATGATTTGTATGCCTATGACGTCCATCTGTTCTTCCCTTAAAGCATTCTCTCTTCTGAGTCATGAAGCGATAGAAATTAAGATGTTGCTTTACTTCAAGAGGTAAAGCGTCCCACTCAGTATGCAATGCCAAAATGTCATCAGTAAAAGAAGCCTCGTCGTCAAGACTAACTGTGTCTATCTCTGGTCTCAAGAAGGTAGGACTCAAAGGCCTATCCTGTGTACTTGTCAGATCAATCCTGGATCTGTGTGAACTAGCTGAGACACTCCTACGATCTATGTCCCTGCCCTGATCCCGAGGCAAGGTAATACGCTGCAAGGTATCAGAAAGATTCTACAAGACAGTGGCCATCTATTGTTGGCCAACTACCAACTCCTGCTGACTGCGAGCAATATTTCTGAATACCACAGTAGACTCTCTATCATCACCATTACTTGTATTGTCTGGGATCCTATCTCCCATATTTCCATGTTCCATGTCACCAGGTGGTTGTGAATTCCGGCCCCTGCGGGTGTAATGATAACCCTGTCTAAATCTATCACCATCCATAATTCAAACCCAATTTTCCCTACAGACTGGCAAGATATAAGCTCTGATACCACTGTAAAGAGCCTACCTGGCTCTTTCTTGAATTTCAATACAATATTCACTTCACACTAAAAGATAAATTTTATACTCTTCCGAAATCAAATGTCTTTTTTTTTAAATATTTTTTGGTATATAAGCCAGAATGACAACTACACTAAATAACTTGCAAATTTCTTAAACCAAATACAAATCAGAATGTAATTGTAAGTACCGTATTCATTCCATGAGCAGCCCTAATTGATGATTGTTAGATGTAATTATATTGCACCACCTCTATATTCTCCTAAGTGCTGGCCGCCAAACCTCCACTAGTATCCACGGCATTTTCATGTTTTCCGTTGTGTGCTCTATTCCATCCGCAATGCTTAAAGAATGGACGCGGCTTGGTTTTAAACGTTGCGGTGAAGCTTAAGGATGGGTGACGCCAAATCACTGAACAATTGCAGTCCTCTCGCAATACAATCTCTTCCCAACACAACCCGTAACTTCCTTACGCAGCAATTCTGAACTAAACAGTCCACGGCAATTCCTTATCCACATCGCCACCCCCACACACAATTCATTGGACATGAAAAGTCCAATTCAAAGTGCTGAAACCACTCAATCGAATTCACAATTCGATCACATAATTCCTTAGTTGCCGGATTCGTGCCAAACACCCCTGATCCGGGTCCGGGTCCGTTACGGGTCCGGATTCACGAGCCCGTCCGTGGTGGATCCGGGCAGGGTCCGGTTTTTGGCCTGTGGGTCCGGATGGATCCGTGGCCCGCGGATCCAGACGGATCCACAGGTCTAAAAACGGACCCTGCCCGGATCCATCACGGACCGG
>MU223825.1:2206940-2217269 GCA_018584345.1 Thuja plicata | reverse complement strand
TCATAAAATGCATAAGATAATCTCTCCTTTGCTTTCGAAATCCTTATATAAACTAAATCTTCCTCTTCAAGCTCGAATTTCCAGTCTTCAACTACACACTTCATATAACTTAAAACTTATTCCCTCCAAACTTAGGATATAAGCCAAATTAATGATATCCACCTTAAATAATAGTCTCATATAAAACATAAGATATCATTAAACATTAAAGATATAACTTATAACTCCAAGATTAATTAAATAAGGAAGATTTAATTAATCAAATCAATCCACCTCCAAATCATGTTGAACACTGAACATTGAATTCCACCATCTAGGAATAGAAATTGGCAAGAGGTGACTTACCCAAAATAGTAAGTCCTAACCAAGAGACCCTCAAAACAAAGCATTAGCCCACGAGGGTCAGAATGATGGGCTAACACTCCTGTCCCATAGACAACTGCTAAATCGGGGACATCACACTATCAGAATGCACTTCAATCAAATGCACCTTGCCTTTTCCAAGGCAACGATGACCCGGTTCCCATGGCTCTTTGCACGAGAAGCATAACTTTTTCCTTCTTAGTTCATTTCTTGACTCCTGTTCAGCTTTGAAAGGTATGTTCTTTTGTTGTTTAAAACTTTTATTTTCAAATTTCCATGGGCTGAAACCTTTCTTGGGTGGCTGATAAGATGGAGTCACATCAAGATCAAGAGCTAATCCTATAGCAACATCTAATGCAGTAGGCATGTGAGCCTTGACCAATCCTTTCAATTTATCACTCAATCCTTCTACAAAAAACATTGTGACCTGCTTTTGTGGCATGTCAGAGACCATAACTTAAATCTTTTGGAATTCATTAATGAAAGTCTCCAAGGGTCCCGCTTGCTTCAACTGAGCCAAGTCCCTATAATAAACCGCAATGTCCTTGTCAAAACTTGTAACCAACCTATTCACAAACTTTTCATATGAATGTACCAAACCAAGGTCCTGTGACACTAATATGTGGTGCCACCATTCATAGGCCACACCCTCCAAATGCATTATAGCAAATTGTATGGCTTTGTCTTCCTCCATAGGCTTAAGCGACAGGAATGTGTCAAGTTTGTGTACCCAAGAATTGGCACTAACCTTCCCGCTTCCATCAAATGTGGGCAAAGGGACCTTATTTGAAGCATCTTTGAATTCTTGAGGCTGAGTGCTTTGCCTTGTTGGCCCTCTAGGTCTCCTTTCCTACCTCTCTGGATGAAATCAAGCTTTATCCCTTTGCTGGTTCATAAATTTATGTAGGTTTATTAGCTACCTGACATCTGTTGGAAGCATTTTGTACTCATCATGTGCAACCATAACATCATCAATAATGTGAGTTTCTTCCTCTGCCTCAGGAATTGCTTTTCCTTCAATAGGCCTTGGCAAGAACACAGGTCTAAGAGGGCAATTAGACCTGGTGTTTTCTGCCCTAACAGTGTTAGAGGTTGTTCTGACGTGACGTTCAATCCCTGCATCACTTCTATCTCCATCATGATCTTGTGCATACGGTTGTTGAAACTTGAGATTTCCAAATGCATCAAGAAGTTGTTTCTATAACTGCATAAACATTTGCATTGTCTATTGTTGTTGTTGTTCCATTTGTGCCATAATGTCTTGAGGACTCAGTTGACCATTAACTTCATCATTTCTCTATTCCGCCATATTGTCTTGATCAAACTAGGGATTCTCTTCTTCTTCCCACTGCTGTTTGGCCCTACTCCTGGTGAAATATCTATGTGATCTTGATTCTCTAGAGTGCATAGAACCGATTCAATCTGACATGCAAATGATTAGAAACAACATGCAACCATAAAATCTAGCATGCAAGTGTTTAGAAGCAACATGCAACCATATAGATCACCTACATGCACGGAAAGTACCTCATAGGCTGGCAAGAATGGCAGCTCTAATACCACTGAAATATCCTTAATAGAAATTTTTGCTAGTAACAAACATAAACATTTAATCTAGACCAAGAAACAATTTATTCCATGAAGCTTTCACAAATTACAGACTATTCAATGAGGTATTTATTAACATGCAATATGTATTCGTATTACCCAGACAATAAAATTAAACTCCAACCAGGGATAACATTAAATCCCCAATATTTGAATGCATGGCGTACCAATCAGGTTCAAATTATAATCTTGGACAAAGTTGATATGAATCAGATGTTGAAGATTGCTCTCACTGTTCAACTGCTCCTCTTGATCGCAGCTGGTCTGAATTAGTAGCAGTGATAGCCTTGTAATGAGCACTAGAGGTATTTTACTAGGCTGAAGTAGTGATACCAATCAAACCGACAATTTTGCTTCCGTTCGCCAAAATGAATAGCTTTTTCTCTAGCGAAACAACTCTGGAAGAGATTTATTGCTTCCAAAAAAGTACAGGTTGTTGCAGATCTGGGGCTACGTCCAGTACTGCTGATAACAAGGGTTTCATCCTGTGCTTGGCCTCTATTTGCAGAGAGAAACAAAACAAACTGATAGAGTAGAATGAATGATTTAAAACCCAGCGATGCCTTTTTTTAATTGAAACTCTCTCCAAAAGGCATTGATACCTCTAGAAGCCTCTTCATAAGCGAATTGAAAAATATCACCAAAGTTTATTTTAAATATTAAATAACCCCATGTTGATGCCACCTAGAAGTAACATTACAACTTAAGATGGCCTCCTTTTAAGTTATAATGAATAATTATAATAATTATTCATTGTACATTAGCTTTTGGCCATATATCAAATATTCCCTTTATTAATTATTTATTCTAGCCTAGGGATATGGCAGGCTAGAATCTGACTCTCTGTGGCCTGTCATTTGAGAAGGGACATTATAGACACAACCAGTGTGGAACAAACGTTTACTGCCAAGAACAAAGGAAAAGGCACTCAGTAGAAAGGACACAGAGGACATGATGATTCTTCAAAGAATCTGAAATCGATCACATGTCATTATTGTGGTAAACTTTGCCATGTAGAGAAGTTCAGTAAAAAGCGGTTGGCTGATCAAAAATCCAACTAGGGAGGGTTTCAACAGCAAGCTCATGTCACAAAGCATTCAAAAGAGGAGTCGAAAAGGTCAACAGATTTTGCATGGTAGTTAGTATATAATCTAAGTTGTCGGTTCAGGTTCAGGTTCAGATACGGGTTTAAGGAACCAATTCACCGGTACAGCAAAATTTTGAGATAGGGCTTGGTTCGTGTTTTCCCACTGGGGAACAATAGTTTACTAATGCATAGACATTATACAGGAAATGCAATTAACATAAGATAGATCAGAGAATACCAAAGCTTTCATTAATCATTCGTAACTTGAGTACATCCACAATAGTCACTATCATGATATCTTCGAAGAGAAAGTGCATTGCTTATATAAAACCCGAAAGGGTGTGACCAAACATCGCCACCTATTCCCAACCGTCGTCTGGTAGTAACTAAGTACTGTCGCAACACATAATATAACTAACACCTGACACAGCATAAAGTAAACTCTACGGCTAACATCATCCCCCGTAAAGAAAAGTCATCTCCAGATGACAACAAAATGTCCGGGACACAAACAAGATAGGAATGATGAACCACTACATACAAGAACCAAAACATGCTGCTCAGTCTCAGCCTCTACCAACTGCTGCAAATTTGCGGCTCAAATGATACTGCCTCCGTAGCCAATCTGTCCTCAATAGCCATGTTGCCTTCTCCACATCCAACTACTGGGTACACTGAGCCAAGTCTTGCTCTACTGCCCCCAACTTGGTGGTCAGCTCCTCCCGAGCTCTTTGTCCAGCCGAGACATACTCTGAGTGCCTCAAAGCGTAGTACCCTTCTACCTCTCTCACCACCACTTGCGCACAGACAATCCATGCCTGCAGCATCTCTGGGTCTCATCTGTCAACTCTGTGTGGTCACAACCTCCAAATCTGTCTCCCTCAGCGGCTTATGGCTTCCCCTCCAACGCTTAGCTTCAGACTTCTTTCTCACCGTGCGGAACAAACCCAATGCTTACCATGACTGCGTTAGTGCCCCAAACTCAAGGTTGGAGTGTGCCTTAAAAATAAAATGGGGGTCTCGGGGCAACGCCCCTAGCGGGGTCGAGGGGCAGTGCTCCTACCGCCAAGACCAATTTAGCACCTTCAAACCCACACAAAAGTCCATGGCACACACCATTTTCGTGATTTTCGTCTGATGCCCTCTCCCCTCTGCCAACTGCGTTATGATGCCTGTGCAAATGGCCAATAACTATGTTTTCTTCACTACCTGCTTATGTCCTTCCTTTCGGTGCCATATGTTATTCACTGTGAACTGTTCTTGATTTGTTGTCGTTTTTTTTTTTAGAATGTGATGTCGTCAATAACTGTTTTCTTTGTCATTATGCACTACGGTTTCGAAATCCCTGACTGCCTGGTTGTGCTTGTACGGTCACTAATTTATCCACGTAGTCTGGCTTATTAAAAAAATGGAGTCTCAGACTCTTTCTGTACAGTGTACGGTCAACTTATAATTGATGGGTCTCCCTACCGTACGGCCTAGCTCTCTCCCGGGGCTGCCTCATTCTTGTGTCGTAGGGTCGTATTAATCCTTTGCTCCCAACACGTACGGTTCCCTTTCATCATTAAATGCAAAGTGGCCGTACGGATGTGCCCTCCACCCTCTGTGCATACATCGTACGGTATAGGACCGTACGTTCCTAGAACAAATTTCTTGCGCTATTTACTTCCGTCTGTATGGCCTCTATGACTGTAACATGTCTTCACTTTCTGGCTGATCCGTATGGTAACTCCTTTCAACACTCACTCACCTGTCGTACTACCTTTCGGAATGCCCTTTGATTGTTGTCGTACGGATGTACGGTGCTCTTTCTCCTCGGCTTCTTTTATGACGGAATGGTCAACGTCCGGTGACCAACCGACGGTGGGAGCCACCGTTCAGTGATAGTCACCATTCAGTGACTTCACCATCGGGTGATAGTCACCGTCGAGTGACTTCACCGTCCGGTGCTTGTGATTACCTTCCGGGTGCCTCTCCGGTCGTCCGTCCGACCTCTTGGGTTTCTCGGGTCCCCTTCCATCCCCTTGGGTGCTCTATCCATCCTTTCGGGTGCTTTGTCCATCCTCTCCGGGTAAGGTTTCGATTTGGAACTGCTAATGGCCTCGTGTATCTCCCATTCGTCGAGAGTCCACAGCTGGATGGCCCTGTCGTAGCCGACTTCTTGAACTTTGTTCTTGGGTCTGTTTTCGATGGCGATCCAAAGGCTGGGAAACATAAATTCTATAGGGACCACGATCGTTGGTCCGTACATAAGGAGAATAAAGATTTTGAAGGTTGCGGTCATCCACTCAAGATTCCAATTGTTGCCGACAAGAATCATCTTAGGTTCCTCTTCCTTGCCCAAATTCATTGGTTTGACAAACGACTCCTTATACTCTTTGCTTACTTTCGCATCCCCTTACTTGTATTCACCGTACTCCAGGGGAAATGTTTCCGGCTCTTCCTCAATACTTAGTACATTGCATGCTGGTCGAAAGAGTTCGTTGTCCTCTATTTGCTAGTGGAAGAGACTGTGCATGGAGTCAGCGTCATCTCCCGAACACTCTTCCAATTCTAAGACACCTTTGTTAGGTTCCATACAACTCCTTCCTTAATCCCTTCGGCCGTTCTCACCATCAAATTCTGAGTCTGAAGAAGACGCTATCTCTTCGCTCACCATTTGGGTGCGAGGGTGGATGCTGAACTTCCTCCCCCCATTCTCCATCAAGAGGGTGTTTTTCTTCCAATTGTGGTTTACCTTCGCCGTGACCAGCCACCCTCCACCTAGAATGGCATCGTAACCCTTCTTTTTCAAAGGTATCACCACAAAATGTAGTACAAATGGTTGCGAGCCAAAGGTGACCTGTTGTGTCATCAGCGTTCTGAGGGGTTTGATATCCTGTTGATCGACGCCCAATAAGTTGAAGGTAGGGAGCCACAAGGTTGGCTTGCCCAATTTCTTCCATGTTTCCTCCGGAGGGACATTCACTCCTGACCCTCCGTCCACTATAGTGTCTGTCAGGATGGTGCCAAGGATGCCCATCTCGACGACTATCGGGTACCTTCCGTTGTTTACAGCAAATATCATCGGGTCAATTGCAATTCCTCTGGGGATGTCCGTACGTGTGGTATTTGGTTGCGTGGCCAAGTTCCCCAACAGTATCGTTCCCAAGTGAGGCATGTTGTGAAGGAGGTCGTGGAGTTTCACCGGTACCTCTACATGTAGCAGTTGTCTCAGAATGTTTTGTTCTGCCTCCCTCCGGCCTGAGGTGATGGCACTCTCCCATGTTTCTTTTTGTGTCTTTGTCGCCTTCTCTATTTCTTCCTTAGCCTCCCGTGCCCTTGCTTGCCCTCGAGTGACAATCAGTACCGTACTCGTGCTTCCATCTATGTCTAGCCAATTAATGTTGGATTTAGGGCAGTTGACATCCTCGTGGTTGCCAGGACCACACCAGCGGCATATAGCTTCTGCAGGGTGTCGCCCTTGTCGCAGTCCCTTGCAAAGTGGACCCACTGATTGCAAGCTCGGCACTGGATCATCGGTCGACCCTTGGAGTCGTATTGTATTCGACTCCTTGTGTACCTGCCCGATGTAGATGGTTGCTCTTGGGTAAATAGCACTTGTTGATTCCTTACTTTCATGTTGTATGGGCATTCCTTGGTGGAATGGCCCATGATCTGGCAAATGTCACAAAATGCATTTTTGGGACACGACCCCTTCGCATGGCCGCTCTCCTTGCAGTCCGTACACCACATGTCACCTTCCCCCTTGTTGGTACCCCCTTTCATGGTCTTGAACTCCATCATTCTCTCCATGTCCTTTTGGAGTGCCATGACTTTTTTCTTCGACTCGCCATCACTACTACTGTCATCGTCCGCAATGTCATCTTTGTCAGAAGAAGACTTGCTTTTTTTCTTCTTGGAGGTCTTTTGTTCGCTCTCCAAGTCCATCGCCCGGTTATAGGCATCTTCGTATGAGGTGGGGGGCACTATCTTCATTTTCCTCTGTAGGTTCGATTTTAGGCCCTCCACAAACCATCTTTTCTTCAGGCCATCTGCTGGCTGGCTCTCCATTTTTTCCGACTAACTCCTTCAGTCAGCGACTATAGGCCCGCACAGTCTCCTTCTTGCCTTGTTTGGTACCGTATATCTCTGAAACAATTTCATTGTCATCCCTCAGGAGTCGAAACTCCTTCTAGAATTCTTTCTTGAGTTCATCCCAAGTGGTTACTTTTGTTTTGTACACATCGGAGTACCAGTTGATGGCTACCCCTTTGAGTGTGGCGGGAAACTGTTTCACCCATTTTGCCTGGTTGGCGACTCCATTCGCAGACCAGATTGTCTTGCATGTACGACAATGTCGTACTGGATCTTCCTTCCCATCTCCATGGAATTTTGGCAGCTTCTCTTTGTTAGTCGCCATGTTTACTTTTCTAGGTGCCGACTGTGTTTGCAACACCGGTTGTGTTACAAGCTGGGATGGTACTGCCGGCGTCGGTACCCTGGAAATGTTTGGTACCGTACCACTTGACGTCCCCGAACTACTGGAACTGTCCAGGCCTGGTGGGCTACTATGATCCCCGTGCCCCTCTGTCACTTCGATACTCTCGGCGGCAGCGGTATCCTGAGCCTCCTTCCGTGCGGCTTCCTCTTCTTCCTTCCTTCGGGCTTCTCTTGCTTCCGTGGGGTTAAGGTTAAGGACCCAAACAAGATCCTTGTTTCCTCTAGGTGGTCCTCGTCACTTCTCCTGGCCTCCCGGTTAGATTCCTCCAGACCCTCGCCTTCACTTACTCCCTTCGATAGTCCTTCGACGCGTCTTCTGAATCTCTCCCTTCGCTCGGCTTGCTGCTGTGCAAGTACAACTTTTCTAGCGGCTTGTTCCTCCTCGAGTTCCTTTAAATTTCTATTTTTATTCAATTGATTGGGCATAAATTCTTTGCTCACTTCTCCACAGGGCAATAATCAACACATCAATTTATTTTTATTTAAAAATAAAAAACACTTTTTAATCATTCATGTCATTTTATTCCAACACTTCCCAATTGAGTGATTTCCTCATTGTAGTGTCTTCTCCTTCGTAGAGCTTCGTACGTGCGTCGTCGGCTTCTAGGTTAATCTCACCAACTGGTAGGCCCATAGTGCCCATACGCCATCCAGTTCTTGTCTTCCCGAGTACATCTAGGCAACGGCGCCAAATGTTTTCCCACTTGGGAACAATAGTTTACTGATGCATAGACATTATACAGGAAATGCAATTAACATAAGATAGATCAGAGAATACCAAAGCTTTCATTAATCATTCATAACTTGAGTACATCCACAATAGTCACTATCATGATATCTTCGAAAAGAAAGTACATTGCTTATATAAAACCCGAAGGGGTGTGACCAAACATCGCCACCCATTCCCAACCGTCGCCCGATAGTAACTAAGTACCGTTGGAACACACATAATATAACTAACACCTAACACAGCATAAAGTAAACTCTACGGCTAACAGTTCGTTTGTTGTACTTCAAGTTCAATATTAAAATCTATAAACTAATATTACTTTCAAAATATATAAACTAGTATTGTCACTATTATTTGATATTCTACAACCACTAAATTATTTGTCGATACAATTACTTTTCTAAATTAGATCAATAAAAACATACTTCAATAAGTAAGTGCAATAGATATACCTCAAAAAGGTATTTGTGAATCTATTTTATATATATTAATGTTTTACTTTTAAAGATACACATAAGTTAGTATTACTCAATATTGTACAACTAGTAATGAAGGACAAAAGGAGGCAACAATTCGTTGTTGTGAACAACTCTGCAAAAAAACTTGTTTTCTACAATTTTTCACCTCGGTTCGTCGTCAATCAGCCCAAGTCCCAGGTTCGTCCCGGATGAACTGATCCACCTAAAAGAGAGCTTGCTTGAACCCAAAGTCGAACCAAACCAAGACTTGTACCTGGTTCGAGTCGGACTAGTACCAAGCCCTAGAATTGGCAAATCCAATAGCTTAGTATATAATGACCATTAAGGGAGGGTATTAAAGTAATATTGTTATATTTAGCTTGTAAAAATCATTTGTCATTTAGGTAGTTTAGTAACTTTCTATTTTGTAAATTAGGTAGTTAGTTTTAGTAACTTTCTTTTTTGTCTTTAGCTCCCAACCATTTCTATTATGGAATGATCTTCAGCTAAGTTGTTCGTCTCAGTTCGGTTCGGATTCAGGTTCGAGATTAGGGTTAGGTATTGTCTCCCCTTTTTTGTAGGTATTGTCTTTGTGTGTTAGGAGCCTCAAGTTTGAATGCACGTAGACTGAATCTTCTGCCTACTTGGAATGTAGTCTATTGCATTTTATTGAGTGGATGGAGTATGTGCTCTAGTTCCTCTCGGATGATGATGAACTAGCAACCTACCAAGATTTTCAATTTTGAAATTCGAGAGTTAAGAGTTTTGAATAAAAATTTCAAAGATAAAATCAATATCCATCGACAAGAATTTAGAAATTAGAATCTTAAGAGTTAAGGAATTTACTTGTGATAAAACTTTGATGGCAACGGGTTGTAGGTGTTGGTACATTTCTCCATGGAAGTAACACCACTTACGAGCATCAACATTGTTCTTGTCTTTAAGAGCATCAAGACCACAATCATCGGTGCTTGTGAAGCTCATGAATTCAGCCCTCATCGTAGGCCATATGTGATGCAGAGGATAGGGTGGTGAACCAAGAAACAACCCAAAATGAGCACAAGTGTAGAAGTGTTCCAAGTGACCCTTCTAGGTCCTGATAGGCAAAATCCACAAATAGTCAACTCTAGGAGGTTTCAAGGCTTCAATAGGTTTGTTATGGCCAATATAACATGTTCCAATCAATACCTTTTAGTTTCAACACCTTCTAAACCAAAATGCACAATGTACCCCAATGTTGTCAATGCAAAATTGTAACTCTGTGACAGCAGCGAGACAAAAAGGTGTATAACTTTTGTTTTTACCAAAATACCCCTTGAATAAATCACAGTTTCAGACACTCTCTATCCTTGTACAACACATATACAAAACTTAGATAGGCTTCCTTTGGCAAATAACAA
Organism: Thuja plicata; assembly: GCA_018584345.1. Taxonomy (NCBI): domain Eukaryota; kingdom Viridiplantae; phylum Streptophyta; class Pinopsida; order Cupressales; family Cupressaceae; genus Thuja; species Thuja plicata. The sequence goes on along the minus strand of MU223825.1, from coordinate 2,207,141 downwards.
AGATTCTTCACAGTGACACTGTTTTCAAAGCTTGCATAGGCTTCTAAAATGCCTTCAATTAGACAAATCCCCACTCAATTTGACTCCATGGGTTTCCTAACCCCAAAAGCCCCAATTCATCCCTTACAAACCCTTGTTCCTAGGGCATCACCAATCTCACACGTGCAATGACTTCTCTGAACCATTCAAGATGCAAACATT
>MU223825.1:2195092-2206840 GCA_018584345.1 Thuja plicata | reverse complement strand
CTCTAGATCCTATTCCATGGATCAATTACAACTTTTCAACATTACAATCAATCAAGACATCATACAAAATTATAACTTTTTGTGTTTTCAAATGCCATGATTGGCTGTAGAATTGACCAATTGACTTTAGGAGGTGCTCCAGGACCCCTGTGATGTCTTGGACCTTCAATGTTCTTTTGATAAGCATATGATGCTCCTGCATCAATATGGGATCGGGAAAGATTTTGTGAAGGCTTGCCTTGTACCTGAGACCAACTTCAGGATCTCTATATGGGGAAACTCTAGTGCTACTCGCCTTAACAACTGACTGACTATAGTACTAGTACTTGGGGCTCAATGCAAAGGCAAGGAGATGCAAAGGGTTGTCATTTTGTTCCATCTCTCCACCATGATTTTTTGTAGTTCCTTGAAGAATGTTTCTTAAGGATCTTGCTCTTTCTCATTTATGATTTTTTAAATATCCTCAATCATTGAGTCTATGCCATCATATAGCTCACCCAAGCAAGGCCTATCTATGTCATTGTATCAGATCATGCTCAATATGGGCTCAGTGAATCTCTGGAGGTGCTCAACGCGATCCACCAAGAGTCATCTCGTATCATTGCCTCAATGACAGCTGCCCTTTTATTACTAGATTGCTTCCATATGCTCCAATTAGCACTAGTTACCATTCTAGACAATGCCTCTTTAACCTTCACAAGGCACTCAAAATAAATAGTATTGGAGGCAAAACGAGTCTCAACAACCTATTTCAAAATCAAAACAATTATAAATTAAAATTAAAAACATAAAAAAATTTACTAAACTAAAGTTTAAAACATATTTAAATTTTAAATAATTTAAATTACCTTCAAGAGCTCCAATCTCGAGAATTGTCTAAATATGACTTGTAATATATGGTAGTTCATGATGAACATTTCGATCTCTTGGGCATCTTCATAAAAAAATTTGATCCACTCAATTTTCTTCCCAATTTTTTGCAGCATTAGGTTGAGTTTGTAGACAGAACAAGGTGTCCAAAAAATGTGTTTGAAACACTCCTCAACCAATAACCTGGCAGCCCTACAAGTTTTGGCATTGTCTGTTATTACCTGAACAGCATTTTGAGAGCCAACTTGCTCAATGGCTTGGATGAGAATGTTTGCAATGATGGATCGTGCTTCACTTTCCCTACACACCCCACCATGCTCAAACACATTGCACCTCTCGTGGACACTGCAATAACATCGACCAAAGGGTAATTTCTTGCATCTTTCCATCCATCAGATACTATGGACATGCCTATTTCAATCCATGAATCCCTGATGGGCTTCAAGGAAGCCTCTACATGTATCACCTCTTTGTCTAATAAAGTGGTGCACGCCTTCTCATAACCTGGGCCCTATAACCCCCTTGGAGCCTCATTAATTAAACTCGTCATTTTCTGCCAATACAGTGAACGAGCAACATTAAATGCCAATCCATTTGCATAGATGCATCTCACTATGTCTTGCTCGGCAATGTCTCTAGCCTCGTTGTGAAATGACATTTCCAAGGGCCCCTTTGCTCTCTTATTTGTCACCGATTCTTGAAGAACACGCAAGAATGAATGGCCCTCTGTAGGTTGTTCACTAGAAGTGGAAACTGGACCCATAGAGCCATAGGCCTTTGATGCTTTTTACTTCTAGACCTTTGCAAAGGATGAACAATTGGATTATCAGCTGCTTCATCTGCTTGTTTTTTCTCTTCATATATATTAGTACAAAATGGTTTGCAATAAGGGTTTTAGGTGGAGGTTACCCTTCAAATCTTTGTTTGCCTAGACAAAACTTCATGCCTTTTTGAGGGATAAGGCACAAATGTGCTTTCACTCTAATATAAGAGCTACTATTTTCCTCTTCCAATGGCTGCAAACCCGAACGAAACCTCCTCCATCTGGCATTTGCTAAGCCCACATATTTCAATACTAAAGAGCTCAAATCTATTTTGAATCGGGAGTTCTCAATGCTAGAAGCACTGGTCATTCTATGAATCTATAAACAACATGCAAAGCCACAAACCAAAATGAAAAAATAAAATAAAACTAGAGAGCTCAATTCATTTTGTAAAAAATATGCAAAGAGAAATTTAAAAAACAAATTAAATAGACAAAAACCTACCTCTTTTGTTGAAATCTTCCTCTTCAATGTCTTTGAGGAGTTCTCCACACTTGCAACCACGTAGGAATAACTCACAAACAAGCTTAGAGCATGCAACAATCACCTTTCAACACTCCTTGAGCAATGGCAACCAAACAAGACAATTTAGCAATGGAGGTAAGAAGTTGTTTTTTTCATCACAAATGCACAAATGACATATGTTTTACGTATTTGGCCTTTTTAGTGATCTATTTTAGGGTTCGAGGTTTGAATTGACTAAAATAAACAAAAAATATATTAAAAAGTAAAAAATAATCTGTTTTTTGGCCAAAGTCAGCCTAGGTCCTGTTGCAGATTTTCAAAATCGTGCAAAGTTTGCTAAATTCATGTTGAGTCCTTTTGACAGACTTTGGCCCGAATTTGCATACCTGTGACCGACTTTTGGATGAATTGAATCCGGCCCGACTTTTGGCTGGACCGGACCCAACTTTGGAGATGTCAGGAATGAATCTGGCAATGTAGATCTTTGGTAATTGCTTATATAAGGAGTATACCTCTCCTTTGTTAATATAATAATCAATCATCATTTAAAAACTTATATCATGGAGGCATAAATTGCCTCAAATAGCATCTTGCAGGCATTACTCATCGTGATGCCAAGCCTTGAGTCAATACTATTGAGGAGATAAAATGAGAGATGTATTCCCTACTTGCATTGGCAAAAGAGAAAAAATTGCAAAAAGACAAGACAAGGGCAGCCATTAGCAGCACCCATAGCTTGGGTCATTGTTCGCAAGTGCTACTAGAATCAGATGAACATAGGGCTCTCTTTGTGGTCCACGCATCCAAAGCAGATCAGCCTCCACTTCACCTACTTCAAGTAGAGTACCAATGCCTACACCTACACACAGCCACATAACTTTATTGAGCCCAGAAATACACCTAGAGCACAATTATCATTGGAAGCTATAGTGTGAAACAAGGAGGTGCATGAACATGTAGATATAAGCGTGTGATGATTTTTAGTACTTCAAGAAGATTTCTTTTCTATGTGAGCAAGTAGTCCTCATTGGGACAATTTCGTAACTACATGGATAGTTGCAGGAAAAGGCTACAAAGCACCTTCTTGTAAAGACTTGAGTGGGAGGTTATCTAATTTTAAGCTAATTTATACTCATACTAATTACTAAGTTATGTTGAATTTTAGGATAAACTTATGTTAATTAATCTGTAGTAATTTATGGTGAATTTAGGTTTTTCTGTATTTAAAAATTAAAATTTTGTACTTACACTTTGTACTTGTACTTTCACTTTCTCCTATGCATTTTTTGTCATGCACTTTGGGTTGATCAATGCTTTTGCAAATTTCCAATCTTGCATGAACCACATTTTAAAAAAAACGTTGCAGAAGTTACATTTGGTGTTCTTCGATAATATTCCAATATACAGTAAGACATGGGAAGACCACATTAGGCATCTTGATGAGGTGCTAGGCATCACGGAGGCACATTCCCTATTTGCAATCTCTTCTAAGTGTTAGTTTGGATTGACAGAGATCATAGCAGCAGTAATCATTTGGGGAAAAATCGACAAACCAGAAGTATAAGATTTTTTGAAAAAATTAGAAAAAATCATTAAAAAAAAATGGATTTAAAAAAAAAACGTAAGTTGTAGAAAAAGAGAAAAAACTATTATTTTTTTAAACATTTGTGATGGGCATTTCCACAGCATAGAGATACAGAGAGCAAATAAAATAGAGTTTAACCCATGAATTGTAGAGAATAGATTTTTGTCATTTATCTTCAAATTGTTGATTACATAGGCAAATATTCAGTTGACATTTTAAGAGGGCAGTCACCAAATAGTTGTCTAAGTTTGAGATCAAATACTAACTGAGTCTACGAAGTAACTGAAATCAACATTTTATCAGACTTTTTAAGAGGGCAGTCACCAAATAGTTGTCTAAGTCTGAGATAAATATTAGCTAAGTCTATGAAGTAACTGAGATCAAAATTTATCAGACAACAATTTAGCTGCTGTTAGGAGTTTTGTTGGGGTAGTTCAATATTTGAGAAAGCTTATCAAATCATATTCCACAATTGCAATGCTTTATATTCCATAATCACAATGGGTAAGTCCTTTATATGGGGAAGAATTCAACAAAAGGCATTTGTTTAATTAAAGTAAAAGATTAGCAAGCCACTGATTTTGGCAATACCTAGCTTGCAACTATTATTTAAGGTGGAGACAATTTTACATTATTTTTAATTATAAATTAATATATGACTATTAATATACATTGATACCCAATAATAATTTAAATTTTAAAACTACTCTATAATATTAATTATAAACTATAGGGAATTGCTCCTTCGTCGTCAAAGTGACATCAGTAATAGTGCAAATAGTTATATTTACTAAAATTATATCTCATAAGTTATTGTATTTTGTTTTTAATGGTCACTTCTTGATTTTGTAAATATATTGTATAACAGATTCCTTCTATTATTTGTATGTTTCTTTCTAGAAACATCTTGATTGTAAACTCTATAAGAAACTATTCGTTCTTTGTAAATAATCCACCCAATGTTTTTACTGTCTATCTAATATGGTATCAAAGCGATAGGCTAAATTTTTTCGAAAAATTTTGTAATCCTAATAATTTATTTTTTAGTGAAGATTTTTTCGTAATTTTTTTTCCAAAAACTAGTCTAGGGTTTTCCATTAATTCTCAGTCCCTGTGTATCATGGCTCGAAGGGCGACCTTCTCTTCCCACACAACGACCTTGCATCTATTTGCACGATCTTCCTCTCTCGGCTGTCCGTTTTTTCTTATGATCTAGGTGTTTTCTAGGAGTCGTTTGCAGATGTGAACAATTTTCGGCTCGCTTATTTGTGCATTTGTGGCTTCATTATTGAGCTTTAGAAAGAAGTACCAATCTTTGTTTTATGGTGTTTTTTCCAAAAATGAAGGCCATATTTCTACTCTCTGGCTTAAACAACACATTTCATGGTTGTTTTTTGCTAAAAATGGAGCTCTTTCATCAACAACATGCTCTTTTTTCCTTCTACGGCCCTTTTTTTTGCATTTTCGGGCACACACGACCAGAACAATGGTTGCCTTTCTTGCAGACAACAACACCGCTTTCTTCTATTACATGATTCTCTGTAAACGACTGGTCGTTTTTCTACTAAAAACGATTCTGCACATTCTATTTTTTTTGCACACGCGGTCAATGTTTGAGCTTTTTTCTGCAGATGAATGATGTTTTTCTGCAACTTCCAACCATCATAAAGGTCATTTTTGGCTCGCTTAGGGTTTGGCACCATCCGTGGGAAGAATTTCCGTGTTTGAGGCTTCATTTTTTGTAGTTTTTTTGCTATTCTATCATAATATCCAACCTTCCAATTAGTTGTCTAGGGTTTCTTTCGAAACCTCTGTTTGTTTCATCTGTTCAAATTCCAACTTCAAATTCTTGGTGGGTTTTTTGACATCTCAACTGGGTTGTCATCAAATTTTTCTAGGTGTCTTGTTTTTTGTGCCTCAATTTTTGTGCTAGCGGATTCAGATTCTCTTCAAAGTTTCTTTCTAGGTTTTTCGAGCTCTCTTCTGGGTACTTCATGGATTTTTCTAGGTTTCTCTCAAAATTTTCTAGGCTTTTCAAAATTTCTACATTGGGATCCGTGCCTGGATATTTGTTGTTGAGTCTCGAAATCTATGCTTGTTTTTCTACGTCAATCTTATTCTCAATGTGATTTGCACGTTTTCTGCCTCGCTATTGGTGCCGCCATTTGGTCAACCACTTTTGACCTTAGTCTTCTACAATGGCATCTCTAATGAATCTTCTACTTGAGGAGAGTCAGAAGAAACAGGGTATGATGACAGTCTTTGAATACCGTTGTCTCGACAACATTCTTCTAAGCAAGACTAAATGTTCTGAAGAAGAAGGCAAAGAGCAGGATACATTTGATGAGCAAAATCAAGAAGCTAACATGCTCAACAAACTTTCTGTCACTGATGATCAACTCCCGCAAGTTCCTTCTGGTAAGACAACTGCAAAAATTTGGAGCCATCTAAAAGGTTTGCATGAATTCTCAATCAAAAGTTGTGCATTCTTTCTAAAGAACATGCTCTTCTTGATCATGATGGATGATCATGTATCCCTACAAGACCATCTCAATAAAATCAAGGATATTTGTAATCAATTGGAAGCCATTGAACGCAAAATGGAAGAGGACATGGTCGTGATCACCCTTAAGAGTCTCCCATCTTCCTATGAGCACTTTAGTGAAACTCTCAACATTGCTTTCACTCATTCTGATGTTTCGTTTTCTTATCTATGTATAATGCTTCTACAACAAGATCACTAAAAACAACAATTTGGCAGTGTTACCAAATAGTCTTCTAACACTCAAGCCTTCTCAACTAAATCCACAGGCGACTTTCACTTCTCTCAGTCTTCTCAGCAAAATCCTTTTGCTCAGTCATTAGAAGGCCCAAAGAAGGAAAATTGTTCAGTGCAACTCCTGCCATAACTTTGGTCTTATGAAGTTGGAGTGCCAGAAACGCTAAGCTATTCAAGCCAAGCAAATCTACTTCATAGCCCCAAGCACATGCTGTAGAGCACACTGAGCCAAGTGAATCGTCCTTTTACGCCTTAATGGCTAAAAGACCTGCAGATCATGTAAAATCCTCTGCCTAGTATATTGATTCTGGTGCCTCCTGCCACTTCACTCATCACAGGGATTGGTTCACAGATTTCCAGCCACTCTCAGATTCAGTTATTTTTGGAGGAGAAGAGTACACTGTTGCCAGAAGAGGCATATCCAGATTCAGTCTAGAGGAAGGAAACTCATTTTCCTTGATGTGTACTATGTTCCAGGCATGGAACTCGATCTTCTCTCCGTCAGTCAAATTCTGAGACATTCTCCTCGGCTTGATGTGACATTCAATTTACATCAATGCAATATCATTGATCAAGAAACTCAGTCCATAGTTGTTGGTGTTGAAGATCATGGTCTTTTCAGACTTGTTGACTTTGGGGATTCTCAAGAGCTTGCTATCGCAGCCCATCGCTCCTCTATTAGTACACTCTGGCATCAACAGTATGGGCCCTTGAATGTGCACTATCTTTCTCAGCTTGTTCGTAAAGATCTTGTCACTGGACTTCCGGAGATTCAGACCTAGAATCTTGGAGTTTGCAAGCATGTTAGGCTAGGAAGAAACATTACCCTCCTTTTTTCAATGGCGACTCCTAGAGAGCTTCTAAGGTATTACAACTGGTCCATGTTGATGTTTGTGGACCTATGGATACTCCCTCTGTTACTGGGTCCAGGCATGTTTTACTTTTTGTTGATGATATCAGTCGTAAAATATTGGTGTATTTCCTTCGTAAAAACCAAAGGTGTTTGTTGTATTTCAAAAGTTCAAATCATTTGTAGAAAAAGAGTCTGGTCAACATATTATTACTCTTAGAACTGACAATGGGGGACAGTTTTGTTCCTTCGTCTTCTCCCATTTCTATGATCAACATGGCATAAAGCGCCAATTAACAACGCCCTACACCCCTCAGCAAAACGATGTGGTTGAGTGTTGAAACCGCACGATTAGCGAAATGGCCCAATCTATGCTTGAACACAAGCAGGTGCCAAAGAAATTTTGGGCTGAAGTTGTCCACACTGTCGTCTACCTTCTCAATCGCTCTCCTATAGTGATTGTCAAGAAGCAGCTTTCGGAGGAGGCTTGGTCAGGTCGTAAGCCCATAATCAATCATCTCAAAGTTTTTGGCTCCACTGCATTTGTCTAGATCCCAGATGCTAAAAGCACCAAGTTAGAAGCCAAGAGCCAGAAACTCATGCTCACCGGTTATAGAGAATCACAAAGCCTACCGACTGGTTAACATCGAGACTAATCGTCTCATCTTCAGTCGTCATGTAGTCTTTGATGAGGAATGAGGGTCATTTCAACTCTCTCCTCCAATTATGAATTCAGAGAATCAGTCCCTCCAAGCTCAAGACTTGGATATTTGTCTCCCATTAGGTCCACCTGATGAGAGGGTTTCAATTGAGAAGGCTCCAACAGTTCTTGTTCCTGCCTCTCCTCCAATTCCTTCTCATGCATGCTCACCTAAACATGCAGTCACACCACCTGATTTTTCTCAAGGATTCATCTGATCTTTTGTTTGATGATGATGATCCTCTTGCACCTCTTGCTTCAGATGTTGGCACTTCTACTCTCCGACCTAAATGGTGGGCTAAGACGATTGGCGATCATCATGATGATGAGCTCATCGAGGGTAGAACTGCTCAGAAGAAGAGCAAACCTTTTGATTCTGTAAATTTTGCTCTCATGGCCAACATCCACAGTGTGTATGAACCTCAAACATACACAGAGGCGAAAGGAATACCCAAGTGGGAAGAAGCTATGTAGACTAAGCATCATAGCCTGTTGAAAAATAACACTTGGTTTCTATCAAATCTTCCTTCAGGAAAGAAGCCCATCAGCTGCAAATGGGTCTACAAAGTCAAATACAAATCTGATGGTATTTTGGATAAGTACAAGGCTCGTCTTGTTGCCAAAGGCTTCTCTCAGCAGGAAGGAATTGACTATGAAGAGACCTTTTCTCCCACTACAAAGATGAGCACCATCAAATTAGTCCTTGCCATGGCGGCTCAGTGTGACTGGAAGGTCCATCAAATGGACGTTAAGAGTGTGATCCTGAATGGTGAGTTATAAGAAGTGTACATGACGCAACCTCCAAGATTCAAGGTTGTCGATAAAGAACACCAAGTACTCAAATTGATGAAAGCACTCTATGGCCTCAAACAAGCTCCTCGGGCATGGTACATGAAAATTGATAAGTACCTCACAAATCAAGGTTTCCAGAGGAGTCTGTCTAACTCAAATTTGTATGTCAAGACTATTTGTTTGCATCAAAATCCATGGGGCAGGGCGTGCAAAAAGCTCGAGTCATATAGAAGCCTTGAGTTAGAGTAGATTTATTAGCTACTTGGACACTATCTGGCATGCCCCCTATGATTTAGGATGATTGAGGCCCTTTCAAATTTGGTTGACCAAAATTGCTCCTCCCGCTCCTTTGTGTAGGGTTTTCTAGAGGTCAGAAAGAAACCGAGGGACAAAATAACAAACTGTTCCCACACCGGTTCCACAGACTTTGATTTCGTCCTAGAGTCAATCCAATTTCTAAATGATTCGGTAGTTTCATGAGTTTTTCTAGACTTTCATGGGTTTTTACAATGATTTATTGATGGTTTTGCCATTTTTTAGGGATTTTAACATGACTTTACGAGGATTTAAATGCAATTAATCATTAAAAATTCGGTCAAGCATTGGTCAACAATGTTTTTAAGAATCAAGATTTTTCAGGGAAAAATCTGCTAGCTACATGATTTGCGATGAATCGGGTATAATCGCATTTTTTTTTAGATTATTGCTTCACTAACAAAGATCATTTATTTGGGGCATGTGATCAATGCAAATGGAGTCCAAGTTCATAAAGAATGAACTTTCATTGAAAAAAGCTTTCATATGGTCGAATGAGGCTCAACGCATTTTCGACAAACTTAATAAAGGTGGTGATGAATACTTTTCCTATGTTGGCATTATGTGACTTTTTCTCAGCCCTTTCTTTTAGAGTGTGATGCCTTAGGTGAGAGGATTGAGGCAGCGTTGATGCAAAATAGGCAACCCATTACCTATGAGAGTAAGAAGCTCCGAGATCAAAGAGGTCATATTCCATCTACGATAAGGAGATGCTTGCCATATCCATGCATTAGCAAAGTTCAGATAGTATCTAGTATGTGGAAAATTTGTCATCAAAATGCATAACAACTTGAAAGATTTGTTGGAGCAAAAGGATTTGAATAAAAGACAGTATAAGCTTACGGAAAAGATTTTGAGAGCCATTCGTGATACCCATTTGCAAGACATCTAGGGTACTTCGAGACCTACAGGTAGGTTAGAGAGACGTTCTCGAAATGGTTTCAAAGATCATGTCTTGCACATGTTTGTGAGTGCATGACTTGTCAACAAAACTAGTCAGAACATACTTCCTCAACAAGAGATGTCATCTTGCGACATGTTTGTGAGTGCATGACTTGTCAGCAAAACAAATCAGAACATACTTTCCCAACAGGATTGTTGAAGCAATTGCCTATTTCTAAACAAAAGCGGGAAAGCATAACTTTATTATAGGTCTACTAAAGGTGAAGGGAAAAAATTGTATTTTTTGGTAGTAAATCAGTCAACTAAGTTGCCCACTTCTTTGCCATCTCTTCCAAGGCACCCCAAGTTGTAGAATTATTTTCGAGGTGTTCAAACTTAAGACTCCATGTTTTCCCTAAGAATATTGTTACTGAACCAAATAACACGTTTCTCAGTGCTTTTTGGCAGGAGCTATTTAGGTTGGCACATAGTTGACCCTAAACAATGGTTACCACCCTCAAATAGACAAACAAACAAAGATTGTGAACAAATGGGTAGAAAGCTATTTGCATACTCCTTCCAATGCATTGTATGGGTATGAGACTACATATTTGATATATTTGGATTTTGGTGACAACATAGCTCCTAAGGCTAAAGACTAAGGCTAAAGACTAGACTCAAAAGGGTTGGGATATTCTTAAGGCTCTTAAGGATAATCTTCAAATTGCCCATAATCAACAAAAGGTATATACAGGTAGGCACAAAGTTGAGAGAAGTTTTGAGGTGGGAGACTTAATTTTCTTGCACCTTCAGACCTGCAAGTAATCTTCTTTGAAGAAAAGTGGTGCAAATAAGTTGAAGCCTCACTTCTATAGCCCTTACAAGATTGTTTGAAGGATCGATGAAGTGGCTTATGAGCTAGAGCTAATGAAGAATAGCAGGATTTACAATGTGTTCCAAGTTTCTTGCTTAAAAAGGCACTTGGGAAACATATCACATCATCACCTGAGTTTCCCCATTAGATGAAGGCAAATTGATTTTGGTTCTTGACACAATTCTAGATGTCAGTGAGAGTTGACTAAGGAGCAGAGTAATTAAGGAGTATCTCATCAAATAGAGACTTGCCCATTGACGATGACACTTTGGAGGATGAATAGATTTGGTAGCATCCTAATCTGCAATTGCTTGACAACGAGTAACTCTAAGAAGGATGGACCATGAGGTCCCCTTCTGAGGAGTAATTAGAGGTGAATACTTGGCCTATTTTAGTCCCATAGGCTAATGTCGGAAAGTAAGGTAATGAATTTAATTAATTATTTTAAGTTATCCAGTTAATTAACATTTTACGGGTACCTTATTTTAATTAAATTATTTTGAAGTGTATAAAGTGAAAATTAAAAGAAATATTAAAAGGCGCACTTCTTTTGTTGAGCTTAATGAAATATTAAAAATCAGGAATTTGAAAAGGCCTTGTTATTATAAAAAGGACATTTTGGAGCTCATTTCTTCATACTTGAATTGTTTTCTCTAATTTGGATTTTGGGGAGCTTCTTGAAGAGCAAAAACCCTAAGGGGAATCAATTTCAGTACTGAAAGACCTACCCTAGCTAGTTGCAGGTGGTAAATTTGTGAATTCTTGTACCAAGACACATTTCTAAGTTTCAAAGGTTTGAAATATGATTATAA
>MU223825.1:2166059-2177701 GCA_018584345.1 Thuja plicata | reverse complement strand
GGTTTACCCTCGCGGTTATAGTAACGACCAACCAGATTACCAACATATCTACACAAATGGGAACAAAAAAGTGCAATAAATCTTGATTTGCATATTCCATATGACAATACATGACACTACAACTTTAGTCAGCTTGTAAACAGACCAATTCCAGTCACTATATTGCCAACTCTTTGAGTAGAGTTACAAACTCAAAACATGTATGACATTGCTTTATATAGTACTGTTTTTTGGAAAAAAAAACAATTTCTTATTTTAAAACAATGAAAAAATTCAACGTGTTAGCCAAGCCCATCTATATATTCTTGAGATTCCTTTTGCACTTTGCAAAGTGGTCGGTAGTAGCTGCAGGAAGAAGAACTAAGAGTATTGACTGTCTACAATAACCAATATTACTTACAAGTCCAAGAATAAGAACCCGCATGTTCCTCAACAATCTGTAATAAATAACAATAATATACCATTATATTTGGGTTCACTATGTAAGTTGACAGTAGAGGCAATTTATCTATTCACTCACTTCACAATAAAGGGGAATGTAAGAATTTGGGCAAAAAATAAGAAAGGGAGCATCTTCATTTGATTGATCTGATACATGGCTATGATTAGAGTTCAAGGCTTTGTAGCAAAAATCACAATTTCTTGCCACTCAACCACTACTTCAATTTTTTCTCTAAGAAAATTGCAATATTCCATAAAACTTATCTGTGCTGGTTTTCCAATCTACTTGCACTTAACCAATAGAATCATCACAAACCACACCTTCTGGTATATCACCAATTTCACTAATTTATTCCCAATTCATTTGGAATATTTGTTCTCTGGATGGGAACAGTTCAACTCGCAGCTATAGTTCATGTAGTCAATGTCAATTTACTTATTTCTATAATTAGAACAGCAAAATAGAGTTTTATTTATTTAGTAAAATGAAGTCCTTGCTTGTTTTAATGACCTAATGTCATTGATTTCTATCTTAGAATGTCTTGAATAGATCTCAACGGCATTATAAATAAGAATAGCCAAATCCTAAATTAGCTACATTATTAGCTTGACAAATAATATTATTACCACTTGCACAGTTTGTACAGCTTAAAATTGCTCAAATTGGCAACACTAAGGATGCCAATTAGATGGACTTCCAATTCTGATATTTGTTGTGAAACCCTTGATTATCCAAGTGAATCCAAACATGATTGCCAACTTGAAAAAAATGAGGAACTTGGTGTTCATGAAGTGCCTAAAATTTGCATTATATTCAGTAGAAGCCTATCCAAAAAATCTGAGATAAGCTTAGCCAAACTTTGCATAAAGGTAGAAGCTTTGTCTTGTTCTTTTTTGTAGGACATATCTAGAGCTGGAAGAGCAGCCAGACTTCAAAAGAGAACAGCCTATAGAAATACGAGAAGCTAACTTATAGCTATGCAGTACAAGTAGATGCTTCATCTCCGCAAGCAAACTTTTCAAGCATGACATTCCTCATTGAAACATTCACAAGAATTGTGTACTGTGCACCACTTGGCTTCAATCACTTTTTTTGCCCTTTACATGCTGTATTCTTCATTGAAATATAGGTTACTTTCTTTGCTTCAAATTCTGTTTGATTCCAGACTTGGAAAATATCATTCTATGACTTGCCATAGGGCTTTCTAAATGAGTCTTTGTTTGGTTCCTTTCCTTGCTTCATATTCTGTTCGGATCCATGTTGGTCAGGATATAGAGTCTCAAGATTAACCTGCAGTTCAAAAAGAGACTTTGTTTGGACTTTTGAATGTTCAACTTGGCAATCCAACTGTTTATTATATCATTATTTTTGTAAATAGGTTGCTTCACACCTTGGCAAAAATGTGAAAAATTGACGTATTGGTCCTCATTATTTCCAACAAGGTAACAGGTTTCTTTCAAACTTCTACAAAACTGTTCTCAATGTCATCCTCGTGGCTAGTGCCTCAGTTATACCACATATTGTAACAAACAAGGAAACTCTAGGGGGTGCAAATAATACATTTTCTTAATCAAAAAAGTGATTTACAACTGTTAGAAATTGATAGCATCGTTCAGATAATTAACTTGAATATTTAAAGAATACATATATGTACATATTAATATAATAATATATATGTAATTGCTATTACATACACAGTAATATATACATATATATATTTTAATATATTTGAAATGATCTATCAATATGTACATATTAATGTATATGTAATTGCTATTACATACACATTAATATATACATATATATTATTATATATTTGAAATGATTTATCAAATACCGATTACATCGGATTACTAATACTTTCATAGTAAATGTCAAATACCGATAAGTATCGGTTCTTATAAGCGTCGACTACTATCGTCTACCTTAACCAATAGTTATCGGTGATGAATCATGCACCAAGTTGATAGTTATCGACTATTACACCAAACATTGTTTATGTTAACCAATAGTTATCGGTGTATAAATGAAACGGTATGTGTTACGATCGTTGGATATAATTTGGACAGTCGCGACTTGATGAGTCGAGACTCATTAATGAGTCACGATTCATCAAGTCATGACTGCCCAATATGATATATAATCAATATCATTCGATCATTTGAAGACACCGAAGTACAGAAATCAATAAGTATCTAAGTGTCTTACAAACAATAAATATATATTCACTTACAGCAACAATACATCTGATATTCAATACTAATATCTATAGAAGTTTATCAACTTTTACATGGTATCAGAGCGCTGGTTCTGAAGGATCCGAGCGGCTGATAAACTTGAGTAATTAGATTTAGATTGAATACATTACATTCCCAATGGCAAGCATTATCAGATTCGAGGATAAGCTTGAGGGAGCAGACAACTTTCAATCATGGAAATTCAGAATCATAATGATGTTAAAAGAAAATAAAGTCGAATCTTTCATAAGAGAAGACAAAATTAAACCAAAGGCAGAACCTGACATATCAACTTGGAATGAAGGAAATGATAAAGCAATGAAGATCATCATCGATGGAGATAAAGACCACATTGTTCCAATATTAACAAAATACGAAAGAGCATATGAGATGTTCAAAGCACTAGAGAAAACTTATGAAATAAGTAATGCAAGCAAGAAATTAGCCTTGAAGAGGGAGATAAATCACATAAGCATGAACAAAGGTGAGAAAATCAATTCATACTTTATGAGAGTCTCGGCTCTAAGAGATCAATTATCAACACTTGGCTATGAAATTGATTGTAAGGAATTATCATTGATCGCATTAGATGGTCTGTTTGAATCTTGGGAGACATTTGTCTCTGGCATAAGTGTTAGGTCTAAATTTCCAAAATTTGACTGACTGAGAACAGATTGCCTACAAGAGGAATCAAGGCTAGACAAGAAAGGACTAAAGAAGAAAACCATTGATGAAGATCTTCATGTACTAAATGTGGATACCCACAAGAAGAGGAAAAGACTTCAAGAAAAGGAAATCTAATCATGAAAACAATAAAAGAGATATGTCAAAAGTGCAGTGCTTCAAATGTGATAAATATGGACATTATGTAATAAATTGTCCATACAAAAAGCATCAGGCTTCATTCACAAAAATAAAGGAGAAGAAGACTAAGGAAGAACCTAAAAATGAGAAGTTTGTGTTCTACTCTGCACTTTCAAACCAAGTCTCAAATAAAAGCACCTGGGTTATCAACAGTGGTTCCTAAAGACATGTTACAGGATTCAGAGAACTACTAGAGTCTATGGTAGAAGAATCCGATGAGGAAGTAACTATTGGAGACGACTCGGCTTATCCAGTAAAAGGTGTTGGGACATGCACTATCAAACTGAAGATTGGTATTTCCATTCAACTTACTGGAGTATTGTTTGTACCAGGTATCAAGAGGAATGTGGTATCTATATCTGCACTTGAAGATAATGGATATAGAGTAACCTTTATGGATGGTAAAGTAAAGGCTTGGCCAAAGAACTCTACTATCAAGAAAGCCCAAACCATAGGTAGAAGACAAGGTTGTCTATATGAATTATGCACAGAAACAAATCAAGTCTTAATTAATGAAACCACTAACACAAATGAGATATGGCATAGAAGACTAGGACACTTAAACTACAAGGCCCTATCTTCTATGGAAAATCTAGTCACTGGATTACCAAAACTTAAACAGTACCACCCTGGGGCATGCAAAGGTTGTGCTTTTGGTAAAAACACCAAAGGGGCATTTCAAAACAGTTCTAGTAAAACAGACAGTGTATTAGAATTAGTTCATTCAGACTTATGTGGACCAATGTCTATTCCATCAATAGGAGGATGTAAATACTATGTAATCTTTGTTGATGATTTGTCCAGGAAGACCTGGATATATTTCCTTAAACATAAAGAATCTGAGGAGATCCTGAAAATGTTCAAAGACTTCAAATCACTTACTAAAAACTTTTCTGGAAAGAAAATCAAGACCCTAAGGACAGATATCGGTAAAGAATATACATCAGACATTTTTAAGGAATTTTGCAAAAATGTCAGGATTAAGAGGGAGTACATTGTTCCTTACAACCCTCAACAAAATGGGGTTGTTGAAAGGAAAAATAGAACAATTGTTGAAGCTACCAAGGCAATGCTTCTTGATCAAAACCTTGACACTTCTCTTTGGGCAGAAGCATCAAATACTGCAGTATATATTCAAAAGAGATGTCCACACTCCCACATTGATAGTAAAACTCCTGAAGAAGCTTTCTCAGGGACAAAACCAGACATCAGTAACTTACAGATATTTGGTTGTCCAGTATACATACATGTACCCAAAGAAAAGAGAAACAGTGAAACCTCAAAAGCATAACGAGTATATATACCTGGTCAAAATCAAATTGAACTAAGCGGGGATGTAATCTTTGAGGAAGACATAGCATTCTCTAGAGCTAGAAATTCCTTAGAACCAGAAACACATGCCTCTCCAGAAGAGGAATTTACACCTGAGATTCTGAGGGAGTATTCTGAGGAAGAAGAAAATGAGAAACAACCCTCAACATTAGAAAATCCCAAAAAGAGACCTCACTGGGCCACTAAGATAATAGAAGAAGCAAAGTCTTATGGAGCTCCTTCAGGGACATTCAGGGAAAGTAAAAGACCCTCAAGATTATCTAGTTATGTAGCCCTAACGAGTAAACTCTCAAAATCAAAACCTGCGAATGTTCTAGATGCTATTCAGCAGCAAGCATGGAAAGATGCCATGACAGAGGAATATCAATCTATTATAAAGAATAATGTATGGGACATTGTACCTAGACCCAAAGAGAAATCAGTGGTCACCTCTAAATGGATGTTCAAGATCAAACATGTTGCAGATGGCAGTATAGAGAAGTACAAAGCAAGGTTTGTAACCAGAGGTTTTTCACAAAAGGAAGGGATTGACTATGAAGAAACTTCAGTTCGAACAGTACTAGCCATTGCAGTTGCTAAAGGATGGAAAGTGCATCAGATGGATGTAAAGACTGCCTTCTTAAATGGAACCATTGAAGAAGTATACCTAGAGCAACCTGAAGGATTTGAGATTCACAATTCCAAAACTCATGTGTGCAAACTAAAGAAAGCCTTATATGGACTTAAACAGGCTTCCAGAGCCTGGTATGAGAGGATTGATAATTATCTTATGAAGTTCGGATTTTCCAAAAATGATGTTGACCCAAATCTCTACTTCAAACAAGCAAAGGTGATATGTTGATATTAATTCTATATGTTGATGATTTATTGATTACAGGAGAGGATCACCTCATTCACCAATGCAAGAAGAATTTAGCCAAAGAAATTGATATGAAAGACTTAGGTCTATTACACTACTTTCTTGTCTTAGAAGTCTGGTAGAAATCAAATAGTATCATCCCGAATCAAGGAAAATACACTCTTGACATATTGAAGAGATTTGGTATGTTAAACTCTAGACCAATGTCATCACCCATGGAAACTAATTTTCATAAGCTAAAAGAAGCAGCAGCAGAATCTCCACCAGCAGATTCTACTCTATACAGGCAAATAATAGGTTCCCTGATGTACTTGCTAAATACCAGACTAGATATTTGCTTTGCAGTAAATGCCTTAAGTCAGTTCATGAGTGAACCTAAAGAGATTCATCTCGCTGCTGCAAAACATATAATGAGGTATCTTCGGGGTACTCTAAACTATGGACTTAAATATGAAAAGATAGACTTGGACCTTCATGGATTCACTGACTCTGATTGGGATGGAAGTGTGACCGATCGGAAAAGCAACTCGGGATGTTGTTTCAGTTTGGGATCAACTATGGTATCATGGATTAGCAAAAAACAATCTTCAGTGGCTCAAAGTTCTACAGAGGCTTAATACATTGCATCTTCGATGGCTGCTAGAGAAGCAGTATGGCTCAAAAAACTACTTGTTCGGTTATTTGGTAAACCATTAAAACCAACTACTATCCATTGTGATAACCAGAGGTGTATCAAGCTATCAGTGAATACAGTGTTTCATGACAGATCCAAGCATGTTGACATTCCTTATCACTATGTCCGAGATATGGTTGAAAGGAAAGTGATTCAATTGGAATATATTAGTACAGGAGATCAAACTGCAGATGTTCTTACCAAAGCACTTCCCAAGGTGAAAGTTGATCACTTCAGGAAAAATCTTGGTATGGTTGAAATGTAACTTTTGATTTGTATTAACATAATAAAGATGTTTAATGTGTAAACTTCTTATGGGCTCATCCATCCTGTGTACATTTCTGAGAGGTGACGACTTCTTAGAAAATGAACACTTGTATTTGATGTTACAAGGTGACGATCTTGTAATGGAGATTCATTATGGTAGCCTTTTGATATGTCAGTGCACATGCCATAATAGGGTGTTATGTAAGGGGAATGTAATGTTCTCTAATTACTATATCCTTGTATCACGATCTGAGGTGATATGAAAATCAGGTATCACGTTCTAAGAAGATTCCTCATATCACGATCTAAGGTGATGTGAAAACTAGGTATCACGATCTAAGGTGATTCCTCATATTACAATCTAAGGTAATATATCAAATCAGGTATCACAAGTTAGGGTGACTCCTCACTTCACGAGTTAAGGTGATGTGCAAAACAGGTATCATCTATATGATGATTCCCCATATTACATGATATCACAAGGTGGTATGTGGCAAATTATCTTCCCTAGCTAAGAGGGAGTGTTGGAAATTGATAGCATCGTTCAGATAATTAACTTGAATATTTAAAGAATACATATAGGTACATATTAATATATATGTAATTGCTATTACATACACACATATATATATATACATATATATATTTTAATATATTTGAAATGATCTATCAATATGTAAATATTAATGTATATGTAATTGCTATTACATACACATTAATATATACATATATATTATTATATATTTGAAATGATTTATCAAATACCGATTACATCGGTTTATTAATACTTTCATAGTAAATGTCAAATACCGATAAGTATCGGTTCTTATAAGCGTTGACTACTATCGTGTACCTTAACCAATAGTTATCGGTGATGAATCATGCACCAAGTCAATAGTTATCGACTATTACACCAAACATCATTTATGTTAACCAATAGTTATCGGTGTATAAATGAAACGGTATGTGTTACGATCCTTGGATATAATTTGGACAGTCACGACTTGATGAGTCGTGACTCATTAATGAGTCAATTCATCAAGTCATGACTGCCCAATAAGATATATAATCAATATCATTCGATCATTTGAAGACACTGAAGTACAGAAATCAATAAGTATCTAAGTGTCTTACAAACAATAAATATATATTCACTTACAGCAACAATACATCTGATATTCAATACTAATATCTACAGAAGTTTATCATCTTTTACAACAACAAAGTGTGAACAAATGAGGTTAATCAGAATCCAGTTATTTAAAGCATCTTACATCTACTTTGCATTAAGACTAGGTATATCTGGATAATTTCTACCTTATAAAGTATGGAGACTTCTGTTGATGTTTATAGCTTCGACCAGATAAAATGATCATAATATTATGAGAAAATAAATAACTAATATATTAATATATATATGATAATAATGGTCATTACTACTATATATATTAATATACATATTTATTATTATATTGAATTAAATAAACATCATTGAATTGATAATATTGTTAAAACAATATGAGATAATATAACTCTACATTATATATGCACATTAATATATATAATAATAATGATATTATTATATATATCAATATACATATACAATGTATAATGTATATTTTATTTGATCAAATAATAATATTAAAACACAATACTTAATGCTTAATCGATTAATATCGGTCACTCCATATAATACCGATTGATATCGGTTTACCAAGTTATATTTATTGGTTACCGATTGATATCGGTCTTAATCTAAAATGTCGATTGGGTGATAATGATCGAGCATCACCATCGTGCATTAGTGATATCACCGATAGTATATAAGACATCGGTTATGTTTTATAAAAGACACCGGTTGTAATTTAGTTAACAGTACCGATTAATATTATCGGTTATAATTTGTATATTGAAGAGACGTAATTATATAGAGTCATGTCTCTTCAAAGAGACATGCCTCTATATTATTATGTCTTATATATTTATACTCATTTGTTGTTTGATAAATAAAAAGCATATACAACAAACAATGCGAGTCTTATTTATTCAATCTGCAGTTAATTGATATTAACATATTTATATATATCTATTATTATATCAGTAATAATATATATATCTTGTAATTAAATATATCACATATATTGAGGTTATATAAGAAAAATTAAAAGTCACATATTCTGATCTAAAATTTAACAACTTCAAATGATCTATTTGATGTTGGATTCAACAGGTCTTAAGGAGATTGTACATGCGAAAAAAATATGCTGAAAGAATTAAATTATCAATGATGCCTACTCTTCTCATGCATGGTATTGTTCCAACTCATTTCTTTGTTGTTGCAGAGCATTCTTTAGCATGCTTCGTAAAATTCTGCAGTTAGCGTCTCTGGTGTAGAGTAATGTTCAGGGACGTAGGATTAAGGGTCACAAATTCTGAGCCATGCTTCTTGTACTCAGAAATCGTATGAGGGTATACAAACTGCAAAGAAGGATTCAAATCTTTGGTTTGATGCCAATCATCCCAGACCCAAGGGTATTCTGGGAAAACACACACAAACTAGTTCAAATGTGTTACGAATGTAAGAGAATTATAGAAATGATACGAGTCTGAATGTTATTAAGAGTTCACAAACACCAAGAGAGATTTAACAAAAAGAAGACACCTTGTTAGAAAGTAAGTTGTAAGATTGTATTATGCAAAAATTGTGGAAAGAATACAAGAGGTAAACTATGTTATCAGATGTCTATTTGATGATATCGTGCTGTCAACTTATCAATCTATGAAAGATATTAATAGTATAGTAATTTAGAAGTGCTGAAAATGCAGTTTTGGTAGCTACAAGAAATTCAACCATTTCATTTGCAATAGACTTATTTCATCTATTCAGGTTTTGGAAAAAGAATAAAAACAGCTGCATAGAAATAGATGACATTGTCAGAATTGTATGGCATAAATAAAGAAGTTAAGATGTTACAATGTAACCACCTTTTTCAGGAGGCTCTGAAACTGATAATGAATACAGCATGAGACAGAAGTATTGCCACTGCACCACAAGATCAAAGTCACAAACTTTCATAGATCATTCAAAATGACAAACCATTGTCCCCCCTTAACCCACCCCAAGTGTGAATGTGCTATTATTGGCAACTGAAGATCTACCAACTTTTGTGAATCAAATTGTTTTGGCTGTTATTGTCAAGGAGAAGCTCTACCACTTTGTTTATGATTGACAGACATGAGTGAAATAAAATTCCTATTGTTGACGAAATAGTCCTTAACCTTTAAAACGAATTGAGGACTTGTGATTCATTGACTTAGTATCTAATCCTTTCATCATAGAGCATGCTTCGCAAGAGGGTTCTATTCCTTATTTCAATTGAGGATATGGCATTCAATGGTAGAATGTTCGATGTACTAGCTGTAGGCACAATATTTCTTTCCACTAAACAAAGGAGTTGAATCCTTAAAGGATCCATTTGATTGAGTATGACCATTCCTAGATGATGAATAGACAGTGTAAAAGGAGTTGGAAGGGTCAAAAGATGAAAACTAACTCTTTCTTTGAACAGAAAACTTGGCATCAGTTGTGCCTCTTGTTACTTAGTTTGTCACCTCCTAAAGAAAGCAGAGAAGACTCGTCCAAGTGATAGGAAAAAGCTCTTGAGTTCTAATGCACAAGAGAAAATAATCGCAAGACAAATTGGATGCAAAGCACCTTGTCAATTTCGTCCACCTACAGCTTAGTTCAGAAGGAACAGAATTATTCAAGAAATCATTTGACTAATCCTGTTGACTTCATAAAATGGTAACATTTTCAGGGCTACTCTTGAGAGACTGTGTAGGGGGATACATATGCACAGGCATGTTGTTAATAGCCATGCGTTATCAAGTCTGATTCACGAGGCTCTCTCAAAATGCAAGAGAACTAAAAACAGAAAATCTGAAACTAATTGTTTCCTAGTTAATGCGTGGTTTGATAAGGAATGCAACATGGCCAGGAGAAATCTAAGGGAGTCAAATAAAACAAACCTTGACATCAAGGCTTATAAACAGATCCTAAAGAAGAAGAAAACTGATTTTTTGTTCACAAGGAGAGAGGAGTTAATTTCCATGAGTAGAAATAACCCCAAACTTTTTTGGAAAGAACTCCAACCAAAGAAGAAACAAACTGAAAATAATATTACAGCCACTCAATGGTTCAATTATGCTAGGAAACTCTATGAACAAGAAGATGGTGTGGACTAGCCACCCTTGGTCAACGATACTACAACGCTTTTCACCGTGCAAGAGATAGAGATGGGTATTAAGAAGTTGGGTACGGGTAAAGCAAAAGACCTAGTTGAGCTTCAGGCAGAGTATCTCAAGTGGGGTAGGAAAACCCTTGCACCACACATTACAGAAATCTTCAACAATATCAGCCATGAGGGGTTTCCTAAAGATTGGACAATCAGCCTTGCAATACCACTTTTCAAGAGTGGTGATGTCAACAATCCCTCCAACTACAGGACTATAATGATCAATCCTCTCTTGGCAAAACTTTTTGGCAGCATGATAGAAACTAGGATCAGCAAATGGGCGGAAGAAAACCATAAACGTGCAAAAGGGCAAGCTGGTTTTAGGCCAAAGCACTCAACGGTTGATCACTGTGTCACTCTGAGGCACATTATAGAAAAAAGGTGGGAGAAAAAGGAGGAAGTTTTTTGCTGTTTTGTTGACTTTAAAAAGGCTTTTGACACTGTCCCTAGGGGCAAGCTTTGGCTCAGAATGGAACAATTGGGGATTCCTACGCATCTCAGGGCTGCTGTTCATAGGATGTATGAAGAGGTGAAAGTCAAAATCAGAACTTCTGATGGCATCTCAAAATGTTTTAGGAGTGATATCGGGGTCAAACAAGGTTGTCCTCTATCTCCTACCTTGTTTGGCTTATATATAGATAAACTTGAAGAGTGGTTAAACATGCAAAATGGT
>MU223825.1:2122740-2136110 GCA_018584345.1 Thuja plicata | reverse complement strand
AGTTGTATTCATATTAACATATATATATATATATATATATATATATATATATATACAACATTAAATAACCTAGCAAGTAATAATAATAATATAAACAAAAAATATATATATCAAAGTTTTTTGCGAAGTATTAGGGTTGCTAAACCCATGGTAGTCCGGGCTCCATGCTCGGCTGCGGGACTCTGTGGAGTGCAGGGGTGGGGACGGCTGCTGCTGCGCCCACGCTGTGGCGACAGCCACAGCTCGTGGCCGAAGCCATGGCTGTGGCCTAGCCACAGCGTGGGGGAGGAACAGCATGCCTCCCCAAACCCACACGGTTACTTATATCACNCCCCCCCCTTAAAAAAAAATACCCAATCTCCTGCGCTGTATTTCTTTTCACTCCAGCCTGCGAAACAAAAAATAATAATAATAAATCATTAAAGATGTAAAACGAAGCCATGAAACAAGAGAAAAATGGCGCCTAAAACATAGTTTTTAAACCACCGAAAAATGTAGCCCTGCGAAACTTCTTCAAACACATTAAACTTTCTTGGCCCTGCAAATCGACTTTTAAGTAAATCGTATATATAGGTAGAAATACATAAATATGTATTTATACATATATTTGTGGTTGCATCTTTGAAGATTATTCCTTTCCAAGCTTGCAGCCCCATGAAAACCTGCTAATATAACCAATGGCAAAAAACACTAAAAGAAAAACACAGCTAGGGTTTTGAAAATAGTAGAGAGGAGAGAGAGAACTGACAGGGAAACTGATTGAGTGTTAAATAATCTCACCCTAGGGCAAGAGACAGATTTCAAATTTATCTCTTTTCCCTCTCAAGTGATTGACTTAAATTATCATTTTTTTTTAAAAGTGACTTTTTATGGGAAGAATTTATTGGGGATTAAAATTTAGTCTCAAATCTTCTTTTTATCATTTTGTCATATGGAATCATTTTAGTTAATTATACTTTAAAAAAATTATGTAGGGAAATTATTTTAATCATTCAAATAAATGTTTTAACATGGGGAAAATTAGTTAGACATATTTCAAAACATTGTAGAATTTGATGCAATTAAATGATGATTAAGTAAATTCTAAATATCATTATAAAAATAATATTATAGGTCAGAATTTAAATAACGTAATATTGGATATTATGTAAAGATTAACGCGTTTAATTAAAGAAATTTTGGGGTTTAATATTTTTAATCTATTATCCAATTAAACCTTTAGGTTAGCTTGGGGGGAATGAATATTTGTGCGCTACATAAACGTACACCTTAAACATTGAGATATTAACCATCCCTAAGGAATTAATAACATCTGGAGGATTAAAGATCCTTGGTATGTCTTGATTAGTCAATTAATTAATCGCAACTTGAGAATTTATGACCTTAATATTTCGTAACCTTTGTGATCTATCATTTGAATTCCCATAGGGGCGAGGGACGTTGGCAAGTATCAACCTTGCCATGATTCCCCTCTTAGAAAACTCTCAACACCTCCTCTTTCGAAAAACAGTAAACTTGAACATGTTACCATTCAATTGATGATGTTGAAACCTATAGACTGACTTTGTCAAATCTTGGACAGCTATAAGACTATAATTTGTTGTAAACTTATCCTTTTAAAAAAAAAACAGTTTGTTTTTGGAGAAAATTTTGGCGTGACAATGCGAATTCAAGATGGACAAGGTGATTTGGGACAGTACAAAGTCAGAATTATAAGATCTGGATCAGAATTCAAAAGGCACTTCCAGATTTGTATTTCTAAGTGCAAATGCAATTAAAATCTTGTCCTTTGAATGGTTAATTATCATAGGAATGTTTTAACATAACTTGCATTCCATCATTTATAGTTCTGATTCAAATGATTTATCTTACTTTTCAGGATTGGATGCAAGTGATGATGTGCAAAAGGAAGTAACCATGGAAGGTGATCCTCAAGCAAATGCATCAGGAAAAGCAAATTTGAAGTTTGAACATGCAAAGAGGAAGGGCGTCATGACTTCAAGACTTCAAGCCAAATGAAAGCAAAAGAATAATTGGTATTGCAAAGTTCAAGCTACAGCTGCAAAGGATTCAAAGATCAAAGCCAAAGAGATCAAATTTCAACATGAAAAATGTTTGCAAGTTAAAGACCTAACATGAAATCTCGAGATCGAGGGCATCAAGTTACAAGCCAAGAGGAGGTTTAAAATTGGAAATTAAAATGAAAATGAAGATGCAAGTGCAATGGCTTAAGTCAACAAAGCTTGAAGGGGAAATCATGACAAGATCAAAGCAACATGAAAGAAGACATCATTGATACGATGATCAATGTTGTATATCCAATTATTTTGGATACCTCAACCAAGGGTGATGATCGAATTGCAAATATACATCTCATGGAATAAGGAAAGTTGGGATACAAATCAAGTTCAAAGACAAAGTGATTGCAAGGAAGATGATAGTGAACAAATCATGCAAGTGATAGGATCATGATCAAGCCCAAACAAGGAAAGATTCAAATCTTGAAGAAAGATCAAGGCTAGGACAAAAAGGAGATTTAAAATTGGAAATTAAACTGAAAATGAAGATGCAAATGTGATGACTTAAATCAACGAGGCTTGAAGGGGAAATCATGTCAAGAAATATATGCTTCCCTCGTATTGTAATAAGTGGAGGATGAAGAAGTGGAGTTGAAACGAGGATTGCAAGATAAACATGCTGAGGTGGCACCCACTCATCTTCAACCAACCAGAGAATTCCAACTTGACATGTCCAAGTTCATCCAATCAAGTTATTCCAAGTGGACATGTGGAATGCATTTAATGTATTCACCCCATTGAATTTTCTCATTGGTTAATATTTAATACTTGTAGGTGGTAGTTACATTAGGATTGTGTTGGAATAATTTGGACCATTGATCTTGAATCAATCTAACCCATTCATTGTACTTAAAGCCTGTATATAAGGGTAGCTCAAATCATTTGTAAAGGGAGATTAGGAGAAATTGTTGCTAAAATGGTACCTAAGTAATTGCAGACTCATTGTTGAATGCATGGTGAATTACATGTGTTATTTTGGAGTGGTGCATGGTTTCCTATTTTCTCACTTAGAATAGGATTTGCTTATATTAAGTAGTAGTTGTTTAAGTAGATGAATGAAAGATAATATTGCTAATTCATGGTGAAACTTCAAGTTTAAAACTTTTGATACTTGTTGATTGCAAGTAATAGTGCAAGGTTAGGCTGAACCCATTGCAAGCACTTAACTTCAATTGGGAATGTTCATTTGGATTGCGCCAGAATTCGGTATTTGAATGAATGTAGCAATTTGAAAATCATTCACGCACCCTTAGAAGATTGCAACTTCTCTTGCGTAGTTGTTTAAGTTGGCGAAGCAAGGATTGTTTTAGTTTCACCACATCATCAATAGTTTCTTCCATTGGTAGAGATAAAAAATAGAATTAGTTTAGACTCCTAAACCCAACTTCTTTTGCACTTCATTTCAATAGAAGTAATTGAAAAGGTTGATTGCCAAATCATTCACATTTAGAAAGTTGATGTCCCATTGAATGAATAGTGTAAGTCCCTACGTGGTTGCCAGCGAATCACATCATTAAACTAAGTTATATCCAACACAAAGTCGCTAGTTCGCATTGTAAACCTTGGGGTTACCTTATTTGATCACACAATTGCCATATTGTTTGGCATATGAGTTTTCCTTGTTCAAGAGAGGATAGAATACTTGGTATTTTATTCTGCATGTTGGAGTAGTCACAAAACTCACATCAACAATGTGAAGCTACAACACTCCAAATCTCATTCATTTCGCCTCTATTGAAAAAATCATGCATGAATCGCAATATCTCACGATATATCCGGAGTAACAAACCCTCCCGATATAATCGCAGATTAACTCGACGTCGATATAATGTTTATCACGTGGCGATTTTAACCCTAAAAAATCAAAAAAATACACAGTTACCTGCACAAAAAATGGTCAAACCGTCAATACATGAAAAGTGAAAAACGAAAAAACTGTAAAACCGTCAACGCGTCAGGGTTTTTCAATCATTCGACTTCATTTGTTCTTCATTTTTCCTCTCTGGTTCGAGCACTAGTGCGATGACATTTCCAAGTTTTTTTCTTTTTAAATTATTTGCAAGTTTGTATTATATTTTATATAAAATAAATTATATTATTTACATTTAAAGTTTAAAATTTATATTTTACCTGTGATGGTAAACCATAACTGTTTATTATATATATTATAGTTTACCAGTCACAATGTTTAATAGTTTATATTTATAATATATATTATAAAATAAAATATAAATATTCTATTGTTTTATATTATTTCGTTTATATTTTATTAAAGCCTAAAGGATGTAATGTCCCTAGTTAGGACTATGGAAAATAAATATTAATTTCAAAGGTTCTGACACTGTTGTGATGTCTCTACTCCGTTAAGACAAAAAATTTCCCACTTTCTTCCTCTCAATAATTCTGTACAGGGAACTTATGACTGGATTGCAGGGGTAAATATTAATAAGAAATGCAGTACTTATAGTACTGATCTTTTATGCTAATGCAACTCCAGGCTTGTGATGTGGAAAGAACCAACTGTTAACGGCCAAGAATGAACCTTATGCTTAGTATAATTTATTTTGCTTTTCCCCTAAGATAGTTTCTCTGTGATTCGTACAGATCCTGAATATAATTTTATTGCAATTCATTGCCGATTTGAAAAGATTGACTTGAATATAATAATGATAGCTTGACTGTATGGAACTTGTGCAGGAACCAAGGAATGGTTATATCGGTGAATCATTGGTTTGATTAAGTAGTTGTTTCTAATATCTCCTTGATTTATATGTAAATGATCTAGTATTGATCAGTTTGCCCCTCTATAAAATGTATGTCATTTTAAATGTCGATGTCCTTCAATAGTTGTCAATCTACACATAAGTGCTGTTTTCTCATTTAAAGTTTCTTACTCCTCCTGTCCTTTAATAAGCTTCCCTTGAATCTGGAGAATTCATTGAACAATGGTTGATTGCCAATATGAATAGTCTTAAGAAATAAATCTACTAAATATTAATATATCTATTCTCTTAATTCCCCTCTTAATCCTCCTATCTAGCTCTCCATCTGGTATAGACTGATAGTTTAATATATATTACTGACTGGAACAATTTTGCTCTTTTAATTGATCTATTATAAGACACAGGTCTGCAGTAGTTTCCTGAGTTTGTATGGTACGCTAGAATTGTTCGTTGAGGGGTCTCTAATGTCTGGTTCTCTCAAATGTTTATTGGGGGGTACCAGTCTAGAGTTCTATATCAGTGTATGGTCTGGGATAGTATATTCATCGTAGTCAACAAGCATCTCCTCGCATTAGCTGTCTGCTGTGTTTTTAGGCGCTGACTGGACACTGAATATGCTGCCCCTAATGGAGAGTGTCTTCCTTATCGCTGACTGGATCTCTCTCCTTTTTGTCTTATCGTTTTTGCTGGTGCTGACCGCTGACTTCTATTCCTCCCGTGAATTGTCTTTTCTGCTCTTCCTAAAAAAAATCCCCTATCCTATTCCTGTCTTGCGTTTATACCTGTGTGTGTAAAGCAAAAGTGTGACTTTTCCTTAAGGTCGCATCTTCAGGATGAGTATATTCAATGATATAATATTTATATTGTATGACAATATTAAATAACTCACATCATTATAAGATATACGATTATGTTATTATATTTAATATTTATATTGTATTTATTAATTATCGTTGACTAAAGTGTTTATTTTATTTATATATTATTATTAATATATTATATTAATGCTTATTATATTTATATATTATACTATGTATTATATTAATAATTTATTTTATTAATTAAATTCTCTTTCATTATTATGGTGTATTTAATAAAAAAATTATTTAATATTTTTATTATTAAATCCTATTTCAAAACAGGGACATCACAAAGGATAAAAATTGCTTCAATTATTTTATTGTTGTCTGATATATTTTGATTTGATCTGACTTAGACAACTATTTGGTGACTGCCCTCTTTAGGAGTCCGCTAAATTTTGATCTTTGTTGCTTCATAGACTTAACTAATATTTGATCTCGGACTTAGACAAACCATTTGAATTTTGGTGACTGCCCTCTTTAAAAGTTTGATAAATTTTGATCTCAGTTACTTCAGTCTTCATTGACTTAGCTAATATTTGATCTCAGACTTACACAATTATTTGGTGACTGCCCTCTTTAAAAGTCTGATAATTTATCTCTGTTAAATCACAGTCACAGACTTACCTAAAATTTGATCTCAGACAACTATTTGAATTTTGGCGACTGCCCTCTTTAAAAGTTTAACAAATTTTGATCTCAGTTACTTCATTGACTTGGCTGATATTTGATCTCAGACTTAGAAAATTATTTGGTGACTGCCCTCTTTAAAAATTTTATAAATTTTGATCTCATTTACTTCATAGATCATATTCATAGCTTCATACTTATAGACTTGGCTAATATTTGACCTCAGACTTGTCTAATATCTAATTCTTTATCCTTGCACTTGCAGACTTGCAGTGTCAATAACTGTGGAAGATGGTTGGTGGCAGAGCAAGGGACAAGTTATGGAAACATGGGGCACTAGGATAAAATCGAGGAGATGTGACCTGTAACCATTGCACTAATCAGATGACTGAGGGCATAAGTCGGCTCAAATATCACCTTGCAAAGATTCCATTTAATGATATTACACTGTGTGACGGCTGTCCCAAAGAGGCTACAAGGGAGGCTTTAGCAAGCCTTGAAGAATATGCACAAAAGAAGGCAGCAAAAAAGAGGACAGAAGAGGCCATGGCAGCCCCAATGGGGAATTTTAGTTTTATTAGAATAATATCTCTATAATATCCTATTTATTGTTATTTTAATGGTCAATATCGTAAATTTTGTAAATATTAGAATGTTTATAATATTCTTTGATTCTTTCGTTGTTAGTATGTTTCTAATAACAACATCTTTGTAAACTATATATGAGTGTCTTGCTCATTCTTTAAATCATCCAATTTTTTACCATTTGTCTATCTATTAAGTTTTATGAGGTCGCAAACAGGTGTAGGAGCTTCTTCTTCCATTGGGCCACAGAGACGAGGATCGGGAAATGTGGGCGGGCATATATCAGACTTTTGGGTTCCACATAACACTCCGCGTGCTCAACCCGGATCAAAAGGCATTGCACGGAACAAAGAGATGGACCAACAAACAAAGGTCGCAGTTGCAAGATTTTGGTTCTACAACAATATTGCCTTCAATGCTTTATGTAGTCTATATTGGGATCAATTGGTCATTGAAATGACCGTGTCTGGTAAGAGGTTCAAGTCCCCAAGTCATTGTGAGGTGAGAAGGCCATTGTTGCAGGATGAGGTCCAAAACACTAATCTTGTGGAGGAGAAAAGAAGAATTTGGGAGTAGAATGGCTGCACCATTATATCCAATGGGTGGACAAATGGCAAGAATAGGACACTCATCAACTTTCTAGTTGCTTCAGGGGGATAGTTTGTATTTCTAAAATCAGTTGATGCCTCCGATCAAGTGAAAAATGCAAAGACTTTGTGCAACATGTTGGATGAAGTGGTGATGAATGTGGGAGTGGGTAATGTTGTCCAGATCATGACTAATAATGAAGCTGCATATGTGGTAGTCACTAAACTTCTAATGTCTAGGCATCCGACATTATTTTGGAGCCCTTGTACTGCCCATTGTCTTGATTTGCTCCTTGAGGCAATAGGGAAGTTGAATTGGGTGGAGAAGGTGGTTGAAGATGGAAGGAATATCACAAAGTATATCTACAACTACATATGGGTCTTGAGCCTTATGAGGAAGCACACTAATGGTAAGGATCTCATGCAAGAAGGGGTCGATTGCTTTGCTACTAATCTTCTCACCTTGTAGAGCATATTAGCCCCATTGCCCAACCTGAAGCGGATGTTTGTGAGTGAGAGATGGTTGGAAAGTCCTTATGCCAAGAATATGAAATTCCCAAATTACTGGAAACTATTCTCATAAATAAACCTCAGGGAAACATTGCAAAAATTCCAAAAAAACAAATTGCGACTGGATTATACCATTGACCATCCAGATATTTATGTAAAACCATTTCAACTGACTCCATGAGTCCATACAACTAAAATTTAATGAATGAATTCATGAATATTCCATTCCAATTTCAGAATTAAGAATGCAATCTATAGTGGAAGAATATCTTCATTCGGTTATAATACGAAAATTACACGTGCACCTGAATTTGTCTTGCAGTGGTCAAACGTAGCCTCTGTGCCTTTTACTGGATACATTATGTGCTTTGGTGTAATGTTTTATCAATCAAACCTACTGCTTATCATAAATATATTATTGAATTACAGTATGCACCTGTACATATCGGTAGCCAATGATCAAGTCTTCGGCCCCCCTTTTGCGAAATTTCTTCTTGTCTTATTGTTGCCAAGAATCTCTGTGCGCATCGTCAGCACATATTCTGGGTTCATCTGCGTGCTACCTTCCTCCTTTTGACTGTTTATCGTGCCACAAGTTAACGGCCAAGTTAGCGGCCCATATCATCCCTTGTCGAGCCCGATACTAAGTGTGCTTTGCTATCAGTCGAACTGCTGTTTGGCGTAGAAGACCCCGTGTATATTAACCATTCACCCTGGTTATTGGAGTTGACGTGGAAGGTGGTCGGGAAACACCAGCTTCCGCCCAAATTGCCCAGACCTCTTTGTCTTTCTTCAGGAATTGCCAAGTCCACTTGGAGAGAAATCTGACTTCCACTTACCAACCAAACTTGTCGTATTCCGTTCATCTGCTACCACAACACACCACTATGCCAGTGTACGTGTCCTGACAGGAAGAATGTTTGATTCAAGTTCGGCTATTACCACGTTTCCACGCTTCCACAACTACTGCAAACTCCACTAGGCCAGATAATTATCTGACGAAAGGAATTTATAATTTTGTCTTTACTTGCAGACACCTTTCCAAAATATTCAAGCATATCATCCTTCTTGACAATCCCATTATAAGGGAAAGGATTCCCGCAATGTAACTTCTTCAGAATTATAACTAATACTTAAATATTAATTATTATTTATTTAATATTAGTATATAATTACCAATATTTAAATAATTAATATTATTAATTTAATATCAATGGAAACGGGATTTCCTAGCCTAATGACATTCCACAAATGTTTGAGTTGGGAGTGGAGGTAGGAAAGCAACCCTTTGTGTTGCATTTGGACATGCATGGACTGGAAAGGAATTGATATTGGGCTACATTCAGGGGATATTTATTAAAATTATTGTTGGGTATAGAGACTGAGGACAAGGGTTCATGACAGATAATTTTTGCAAAGGTTATAAGCCCTGAAGACTTCTAGAAAACTGATTGATGGGTGGGTGTTGGTTCTGTTAGAGATTTTTCTTGCAGAATCTCAATACAGCATCAATGCTTGACTCTTAAATTCCCAATTCTTGACTCATGCAAGTAAAAGTCTAATTAATGAGGATTAATCCTCCTTTGAGCTCCACAGGCTCAGGCAGGTGTACCTTCTATAGATTATTGCTTCTCAGTAACTATGACAGTGGATTGAGGGATATACTGATTATTTTATTGTCTTCTACTGCAACAACTAATAGCACATCCTGAAAGTGACTATGATCAGTATAACACAGAGCTTAACAAGCCAAACCATGAACATGACAATAGCAAATAACAATGAAACAAGGATTCTCATCCTTCTTTTTAGAGTTCTTGACTCAGCAAGGTTAACCTAATGATTCTCTCTCCAAGGAATCAACAAATTAGATTATATTCTTTAATACAACAGATTAAGCATATATGTTCTTGATAACAGAAAAGTAGATTATTGTTTGTTTTTGTGATTGATGATGATAACTGCTTACAAAACCTAGACCAGTACCTAATCCCAGGAAAAGAGTCAAATGAAATATATATTCATAGAAACTAATTAATGGAAACACATGTGACGCCCAGACAGAGTGCCTTACAAACTATCTTTTCACTCCCACATCCATGTATCAAATTCTCATACTTATACCTAACCCTCTGGAACTATTTATAAGACTTACTCCTTCCTTGAAAGAAACTTACAAATAATCACACAATTACCGTATAACTAGTATGTTTAAGATGCCTTACAAATTAAACATACAAGAGCATAAACACAAATCCGGGACATTACAAGTGAAGCTTGAAGCAGAGAAGGTTGTGAAGGCTATTTTTTATGCTAGATTTGCCAAGTTGGAGGAGGTCATCAATGTAAGTTTTCAAATCTTGATTGATGATTTATTATTTAATTTTCAGCTATTGCATTTCATTGATTTTTGTTAAAAAAATTATGTCCAGGTGTCAGAACCGTTGGTGAGGATTCTGTGAATGGTAGATGGGGATAAAAACCTAGGATGTAGGTTAGGGTTCAGGTTCAAGTACGAAGGACCGGTTCGCCGGTACGGAAAAATTTTGAAAAGGGGTTTGCGTTCGGGTTTGTTTTTACAAAAACATGTAAAAAATTTATATTTATATATATATATATATATATATATATATATATATATATGCAGCCAAGAAGCATGAGTTAAGATTAGAATGTCACGTAGTATTATAAAAACATTTAAACAACAAAAACACTTGTAATCATAGCATCATGAATCAGAATCATGATCATACCATCATATACTTCAAGTTTAAGTTCAACATCAAAGATTCCAAACATCAAAATTTTAAATCATAACATCAGTTCAAGACTCAAGTATCATTGTTTGAAATTCAACTAATGAATTAAAAATTTATTGATATTCTATTCTTCTTCATTGGCATTAGTTGAGTCACAAATAGAGCTAAGGCCAATGGGATCAGGTGCACCAATAATAGTATTGGTGTCAAAATCTTCACATTCATCAAGTGCACAATGAGAAGTGGAAGCATTCAAGTCCATAAGCTCTGCACTTATATCCCACCTCTTCATCTCCCTTCATTGTATTCTTTACTCTTGTGTGAGACAAGACGCAAGTTGTAATGCACAAATACCAAGTTCTCCGCTCTTTTTGATTGCAACCTATTGCGCTTCACTTAATGGATGAATGAATATATGCTCCAATTTCTTTCTGCTGCAGATGAACTAGCAACCTATGAAGACAAGACAAAGTAAACAATTAAAATAAAATTATTAATCTTATAAAATTAAAGTTACTTGCTTATAAAGCTTACTTGTGATATAATTTTGATTGCAAGAGGCTGCAACATTTGGAATCGTTGGCCATGGAAGTACCACCAACTATGGGCATCCTTCCTAAACCGATGACGAAGAGCATCATTACTTAGACCTCTTGCATTCACAAACTCTATGAACTCATTTATAATCACATCTCGCATATCATCATCAGGAAAGAGTCTTTTAAATGCTGCATTGTACCCATCAAACACTTCTACATCTCTATAGGGTGGCAGCCTTCCTGGTTGATCAATAAATTGGGTGCTATAGTATTTGGGCGTCAATGCATAAGCAAACAAACGTAGAGGAGTGGTCATTTTGTTCCATCATTCTACAACAATTGCTTGCAATTATTTGAAGGTCTCTTGGGGATCTTGCTCTTTTTCATTTACAATTTGCTTGATCTTCTCAAGCATTGAGTCTATGCCATCATAGATCTCTCCAAAGCAAGGCCTATCCATGTCAGTGTACCTAAGCACGCTCATAATGGGCTCGGTGAACTTAATGAGATATTCCACATGTTCCCTCCATGAGTCATCCAATATCCTTTGCTTTATTTTGGTTGCGCTCTCACTGTTGCTTTGCCTCCATATAGCCCAATTGTTGCTGATTACCATATTGCAAAGTGCCTCTTTCACTTGCACAAGTCGTCTCAAGACAATAAAATTTGATGCAAAACGAGTCTCAACAACCTGTAACATAAATTAGAACCAAAAAAATACAACTATTAGATACATACTTTAAAACAAAAGACACATTACACAATCAAAATATGAAAATCAGAAATTGTAAGATACTAATTTTTTAAAAATTAAATTACTAACTTGAGTTCAAGTTCACTTACCTTCAGTAGCTCCAAACATGAGAACATTCTAAATATTCCCTGAGTCATGTGGTGGTTTGTGACGAACATCTGGATGTCCTCAGCCTCTGCATACACCTCTTTGATCCACCCAATTTTGTTCCCAATCATTTTTAGCATAAGATTGAGTGAATGGACCGCACAAGGTGTCCAAAATATATGTTGATATCGCTCTTCAACCAACAAACCAGCCGCTCTACAATTCTTTGCATTGTCCGTTATGACTTGGAAAACGTTTCTAGCACCCACTTGTTCAATGGCAGAGATGAGAATATTAGCAATAAATGGCCCATCTTTTACTTGCCCCTCACAAACCATGGATTTCAAAAACATTGCCCCTTTAGGGGACACCACCAAGACATTGATCAAGGGACGATTTCTAGCATCTTTCCACCCATCTGAAACAATTGAAACCCCTGTCTCAATCCATGAATCCCTTATGGGCTTCAATTGATCAACAATCCCCTTGACCTCTCGATCCAACAAGGTGGTCTATATTCTCTCATAACCGGGGCCCTTATATCCTCTTGGAGCTTCATTGGCACTTTTCAACATCTTCTTCCAATATGGAGAGCGAACAACACTAAAAGGAAGCCCATTTGCATACAAGCATCTTGCCACATCAATGTCGGCAATTTCTCTACTCTGATTTTGAAATGCAGTTTCCATTTGTCCCTTTCTTTTGTGTGTAAGGGGTGCTTCACTTTCAGTATCAAGGGCAGCTGAGGTAGTATAAAAGGGGTGATCTTCTATCACAACATCTCTAGAGGGGGGTTGCATTCCCTTTGCTTTTTTTAACTTTTACTGCCACTGGCTGTAGTTTGTCTACTACTTTCTTCTCTCTTCTGCTGCCTCATGCTCTACAATATATTTTAATACTGTTGCATTTGGTATAGGTGCACATTTTTTTCCAGGGCATTTCTTGACTCCTCTTCCAGGGTATCCACACAAATGACCTACCACACGGAAATATGAACTATTCCTTTCTACATCACAACTCCAACATTTCCAATGCAATGCACCACCTCCTGGAAGGGGTTTTACAATATTAACATACTTCCACAAAGGAGAATCAGAAGGGGGTTCTACTCTTATTCAATATTGCCTACTGAGGAAGAGGTAGATGCCATTGTAGTTCCTTTTCCTATGGCAAGAAATTGTATACATATTCAATATAAAAACAAGAGAATGAAAAATTCTGGAAAAAAATTGGTAGATCTTATGGACAATGAAAGAGA
>MU223825.1:2101919-2122690 GCA_018584345.1 Thuja plicata | reverse complement strand
GAAAAAAAAATGCTTAAACAAAAACAAAAAGCAAATGGAACAAGAACTTACCTCTTCCACTCATTGTAAGCTTGCAAAGGTGTAGAAATGAGGCACAAACACTTGAAGAAGGTCCACAAATCAATCTCCCAACTCCTTACACAACCAAACTCTTGCTCAACCACCTATTTCCTCTTGCTCAAGACAAAATAACATATTTGCACACCACAAATGAGAAGGAGAAGGAGAAGTCAACATAAGCCTTTCAGATACACTTTTTAGGGTTGTGGATGTCAAAATTTTATAAATTATGCAAAAAAAAGCCTTAAGCTCAATCTACAGGCCCAAGTACGGCGAACTTTGTCCTAAATTCGTTGTTTTCCGACTGGTTCGCCCGGGTCCAAACGAACTGTTGGGTGGTTCGAACTTGGTCCCTGTGGGCCGAACCCTGCCAGCACCCACAAACAAACCGGACCCGGACCACGGACCAGTTCGAACATGGCCTGGTACGGGGCCATTAGGTCTGAACTCGACTTCCTAGATAAAAACCCCATGGGGTATCTATATGTGGCCATGGATAGGGGCAAAGAGGCCATTCAAGACTTGTATGGGTCAAACAAGACCAAATATGAACCCATATGGCGCATAATCGATTGCAGGTGGAACCGACAACTCCAGTTGTTGCCTACTACTTGAACCCCAAGTTTTACTTCTCCAACACTTTCAGAGAAGATGCAGAGGTTCAAGTTGGCTTGGACACATGTATTCGGAGATTAGTTGATGATATGCACCTTCAAGACCTCATACTTGATGAGTTATAGAACTATATTAAGGTCGATGGGCCATTGTTTTCTTCACCTGATTGCAAACATAGGAGAGACCCTACAGTCAGGTAAAAAAGAACATGTGTTTGGTTTTAGTATACCATTTATTTCGCTCGTTAAGTTTATTGGAATCTTTACCAAATTATAAATGGCATTTTTTTACCCTTGCAAATCTGTGGTGGGAAGATTATGGTGCCACAACACCAAATCTTCAAAAGCTTGCCATCTGAATATTGTCGCAGCCATGTAGTGCTTTTGGTTGGGAGTGCAACTAGAGTGTTTTTGAGGCCATACACACAAAGAAGCGCAATAGGTTGACTCAGAAGCGCTTGAATAACTTGGTTTATGTGCGGTACAACCTTCGATTGCACGAAAAGAAGGTGCAAGGGTAGGCTTCACATGAAACACTTGACTTGGATGACATTGATCCATATTCAGCAATTGGGTTGTTGCTCCTGATGGTGATGTGGATGTCAATGTGGATCCTTTTTGACTAATGATCACCTAACCAAGTTCAAGATGGAGGATGATGACTGGGATGCAGAAGTGGCAGCACGTGAGGAGGAACATGAGCTTGGTCATCCATCAAAGGCTTCTGTTGAGGCACCTATTTAGGCACCTGTTGAGGATGTTGCAACTACTTCGGCACCACCCACGCAGCGGCGGCAATCTCTTTTGAGCTTTAGTCATAGACGCAATTTATGATTTCTTGTTTTCATTGATACTGAAACTTGAACTTATTATATATTCAAAAGTTGTAGTTGTTTCACGGAGTTTGACTTCAATATGTATTGAATTCAATTTTATTTAGATGTTGCACTGGTTTTTGGTATATGATTCTATGTTAATTTGCTAAGTATCAAACTCAAAACTTTGATTAATTATGATGGAAATCTCAAATTAGTATATGTTCTACAAATTTTTCTGTATATGTGTGTTTTTTAGAATATTTTAAGAAATTATAAATTTTCAAATGTTCGATAAAAGTGTCAATTTTTTCATCGAGTTATTGGCGAGTCCAAGTTTTTCAAAAATTTTGGGTCGGCCAAGTTATTGTCGATTCTGAGTTTTTCAACTATGCATTTAGAAATCCATTATAGTTAAATGAAATCGAAGTTCTAAAACTATAATATAAAACAATCAACTTGAATTTCTGAGTTTTATTTGACAAGTGTACCAAGATGTAAAGATAATTTTTCATTAAGTGGAAACATACAAGCAAAACTTGGGAAAAACCCACAAGTATCCAACACCCACCA
Organism: Thuja plicata; assembly: GCA_018584345.1. Classification (NCBI taxonomy): domain Eukaryota; kingdom Viridiplantae; phylum Streptophyta; class Pinopsida; order Cupressales; family Cupressaceae; genus Thuja; species Thuja plicata. Next base: position 2,120,628 of record MU223825.1, on the reverse strand, counting down.
CCTTTCATGTGCTCGGCAAAACCATAATGCCTAATTTTAGCTATAAACCAGTCAAAGCCAGTTAAAACCAGGTAAAACAAGGCAAATGTGAAACACCTAATTAAATGCATTTTATGGAAAAAATGGCTAGGTTTTTCAAAAAGGAATTTTTTTCTTATAAACTGCTCAAAATTCCCTTTTCTTGTCATCTTCTCCCTTCAGGTAGCAATTAAACAATTCTTTTAAACCTCCCCAAAATATAGTTATACTTAATGTACAATGGCTATCATTATGTTCTAATAGTATGTGTTTTCTAACTATGTATTAGTTGTGTCGACTTCAAATAGTTATAACTATTGGTTAGTTGATGGTTGTGTTCCTCTTGGCAACCATTAGGTTCTTCAAATAGAGTGTGTATCATCAAGGTAAGCAGTATGATCTAATCAGATCAACTTTGATCCTTGGCTAACCATCTTTGGTATTCTACTATAATAATTTCATGTGTGAATAACAATATACTCTATTCCTATATTCGGTATGCGTTGTCATCTCTATAATTAATTCATGTATTCATTTTATCACGTAAAGCAATAAATATTTGGCATTGTTGCCTTAAAAGAAATTGGCTCGGATATAAGAGATTCATGCCCTTTGATCCTAGTAAAGGCGAGAAGAGACCACAACATGGTTAAGACCATGAAATCAGGCGATCTTTAAGGATCGTCGAGCAAAAAGAATGAAGAAGGCTAAGGGAAATAGTTGAAGAAAATGAAGGGTAATTAACCGAAAGGCCAAGTACATTTGTATGACAAAGTAAAAGTTGAAATGTAAGTCAAAATTGTTCTCGAGAAGAGGAAAAGACTCCCATGAAAAGAAAATACACAATGCAAGGTGGGAAGAAATAGTAACTACCACTCCTTGACAAAGCGTACATGGACCTTGTTAATCAAGCTAAGACATCATAAATACAATCACCACCAGAGAAAGACAAGTGGGAAGGAAAGTCCATCGACTCGCTATTAGAAACATACGAAAATAAAATCTTACTCAGAAGAGTTGATAGCTGAAGGATCTAAGCCTCAAAAATTGAGACAAAGGGAGCACCAAAGTAGAAGATTCTTAAGAGGTCAAGAGTGCAAAAGAAGCGCCATAATGTACAAGTCAAAACTCTCCAACCAGGTTCTAATCACAAATGTTGCATCAATGAGGAAAGACGGTGACTCCCCCAACACAACGGAATATGGAGAGGCAAAACTCTAGAAATTCACATGTAAGGGATTGAAGGATCCTGTACAACATTGTAAAAATTGTGAATCAATATGAATAGCCAATGGCCAATATGACAGATTCCTATCGGTTAAGATCATTTCCAACAACCTTGACACGTATAGTGATACATTGGTACACAAAGCTTGAAGCAACCTTGAAAACTACATGGGAGATGTAAAGGAAGCAATTAAGAAAGAATTCAAACTTCTCTTCGGATGCTGAAATAGTAGCAGATTCTACGATACAAAATGATGAGCAGGAAAAATATGAGCTGGAAAAATATGAGCTTATAATCATGGACTAAAAGAATTGCTTGTAAATTTAGAAAAAGAATTGGTCATGGTCTCGAGGAAAATATGGTTCATCGAAGGTCTACTTATGTCACTAAAAAAAGATGAAGGTAGTACCACTTTCTTCCTATTCAAAAGCCCAAAATTGGGCGATGAACATAGAAAGTAAAGATAAAATGTCCACATGTGTAAATAGAGGAAGATGGAAAGTTCGGATGACAACGATGATAGTGAATTGGGAACAGTGCAAATACTTTGAAGGGACATGCTTTGAATAATGAAAGAATTGAAGATGAAGAAAGAAACCAGCAAAGAAACTAACAAACTATGGTGTATTAAGTCCAAAAGTGAAGGTCACACCAAAGGTAACTATCCTACATAAATGCTTTGTGAAATTTGTCCAAATGTGTGTCGTTACATAAAAGAGTGCCCATCTAATTTGAAGATCGAGAGTACACATGTACTCTTACATAGGGAGAGCAATCCGCTCCATTGAAGCCACAAAGCATATCTCTAGATTTTTATCGAAATCAAAGAGGGAAAGTTCAAACACAATATGACCCCAAAAGACATCCATTTATACAATGTTAAAAATGTAATGAATGGGGATACTCTACAAGAGATTGTTGGAACAAGCAGGACAAAGTTTAGGTATTGTGCAAATAATGTGGAACTAGAGGCCATGAAGACATTAAATGACAAAAGGAAAAGGCTAGTCAACATGATTTATGTACGGCACAATGAAGTATTGGCTATCACTCACACTAAGCAATAGAAGGTTGTGTACCCAAATCAATACTGAACTACAGAATATTTCATTTGAATTCTATTAGGGATTCTTATATGACTTATATATGTGTGTGTGTGTGTGTGTGTGTGTGTGATCATAATAATGAAATCAGAATTGTGTGTTATGTTATATTATATATGTATATATACATATATCTTTGTAATACATAAGATAGAAGATATACATAGCCTATTCCTTAATCACTCACTAATATTGTTAAAGAGGATAGGTTGGTTTTGACAGGGAGAGATGGAGTAATACCTCGTAATGTAGGAGGAAGCTCCCAAGATGGGGTAAGGACATATATCACGAATCCTTGAGGGGGAAGCCCCAAGATAGGTATCCATGTGTCCTTGAAACCTTGAGGGAGCCTACTTTTAGATTGGTTTCCAAGTGCCCACAAACAAGTAATTCCCCATCCTTCTTAAGGTTATTAATAAGAGAGGAAAGGAATTAGGCCTTAAGTATGTATTATGAATCAATAGTAGTTTCTTAATTTATGTATAGTGATGCATGTTAAACATTGGGAATTGCCAACCTCCTAGTAGGGAACATTACAAACTGTCACTCTCAAGTGCAATCTAAACCCTAGTTGGGAATTTTAGGGTAAATCAAGTAATGTTCTTATTGGGGACAATACAAATTTGGTCTTTGTTTACCACAATCTTCACCTTTGCTTGAACAAAATTTGAGGTTAGGAAATTTCCAATTATGACTTTCAAAAATTATATAATTTCTAGGATGAGCTAGTAGGTCGAGAACTTGTATTAGTCATTGCTAATCTCAAGGACTATCGAAGATGATGAACCGGTTAATCTCAACGAGATTGATCCTAATTTAAAATGGATCTTGGTTGATGAGGAGAAGCCTACATTTGGTGAAAAGGATTTGAATATCTCGAATGAGGATATGGATGATTGCGAGCATGCTTGTGTGGAGAAAATGGCTACAAACACAAGGGCATCAACTTCCACTTCACCACTTTAGTCATGCTACATTAGGGACTACTGCTAATTACTATGATTTTATGAGTATTTTAATGTTTATTGTCATTTTTTTTCCTGTTCAAAACCCATGTATTTTTTTGGTAAGGGTAAAATGTTGGTTTTTAAAAGGTCCCAAACCCTTTTACAAAAGCCATAACAAAAAGAGCACAGAAACCCAAGAAAGCAACTGACAAACAACTACCAAGAGAGGTAGCACCTAGGCTACCAAACAAAAGCTATCTTCACAACATTGATGAAACAAATAAAAGAGAGCCAGTCCAAAAGAGGCTAGTCAAGCAACTTAAACCCAAAGAGCTCATAAGAGATTTGAATACTTGCTGCAATTGTATTCACCGAATAACTAAAGCAGCAATCTAATCTCCCTCTTTTAATTTTTGAACCCAGCTCTTTGGATATCGAAGGATCACTTAAAAATCTAATGCCCAAGTGACCAATGGGAGTTGTACCCTTGATTTGTTTTCTTTGAATGGAGTGCTAGAAGAAGGCAAAGTAGCTTGCGAGGGACTGAACGTAGAAGTCTTCATATCATAGAGACAATCAACCTCTTCCCATTCAACCAACTTCTTACACCTCTAACCAGTAGGCTCAATGGAAAGGATTCAATAAACATTTCAAAGTAAGGAATCTTATCATTACCTTGAGGAATACAAAACTCCTTATTGTCTTTCCTTCACATATTTTGCTTTCGCCTATTGCTCCAACAAGAAATGATTGAGTGGCCAGCCATAGGACATAATTAACAAACATTTGAGGCCACCTCATACTTGATTCTTTACTCCCAAACACCATAGTTAGAAGACAAGGAAACTGAAGTCAATAACTCCTTCAATAACATCAATGTTCCCTCAAAATCTAGCAAGCAATAGACACTTCTTGGATCTAGTCGTAGGGTTGATAGCAATGAGCTGCCCAGAGGAATAACAATACCCGTCACCTCTTCTCATGGTATTTCATCCATAGGCCTAGTAGCCTAACCCAATTGGGAATCCTATTAAACCAATCTACCACTTTCGAAGGAAGAGCCTCAATCTTCGAATGAACCATGGACCACCTAAAAGGGTTTTAATGCAAATTTCATGCTTTGAAAATGATATTAGAAAGACGCCATGAGACAAGGCCAAGATCTCCATTTGGTTTGATAGATTTTCATTTCCTTTGGGCACATCTCACTAGATTAATGTTTGGCTTGGCACCTGAAAACTTACCAATAAGGGCATTTTGACTAGAGGGAGATCTCTCCACAACTGTGATGTCTCCTTTCTGAAATAGGATTTAATAATAAATAATAATAATATAAAAATATAAAATTAATATTAAAATATAAAAGAATCAAATTAAAATTTAATTATGTTAAATGAATGGTCATAAGGCTTGAAATGAAAAGATGTGACTCCCTCAAACATGAGATATAAAAGGGAGAATAGAATTTCTTTTGGAAGGGGAGAAGGAGAAAAGAGGAAAGAAGGGAAGTGGGGACTAAGGAAGGAATAATGGAAGAATATTGGAATAGGAAGAATTGAAGGGTTGTGACTCTTTCAAAGGGCATAAAGTATGAAGGGTTGTGACTCTCTTGAAAGGTTGTAATAATGAACGGTTGTGACTCTCACATCATGATGATATAAATAGGAGGAAAAGTTGTTTATTGAAGGAGTGGAAGAAAGGATCATCATAAGGAAGGCAATCAAAGTAAGTTCTATTCTGAGATATAAGACAATTATTATCTGCATAAAGGGAGCATAGGATTTGAGGAAGGATTATTGGAAGAAGAAGAAGGAAGTAACTTCCAAAGGGGTAGCAACGATAGAGGGTTGTGACCATTTTGAAGGGTGGTAATTGTAAAAGGGTGTGACAATTAAAAAGGGCAGACATGGTGAAGTGGTGTGACCCTTCCTCACAAAAGATATAAAGGAGGAAGAAGGATTGACGAGGAGGAATAGAGGTTATAAAATATATTTGATACTCTTCACAAGGAAGAGATGAGAAAAGAAATGAATCATTCACATTGCAGGAAAGCATTGTGAGACAACAAATTATGTTGTAACCTATCTATGAGTTTAATATTGATTTGTAGATTAGATCTGAATTCTATCAAGGATAAGGAGCCCTTACATGGTCTAATATATACATGTATCATATATGTCTATTAATAATAGTGAAATCAGAATTATATATCAGTCACGTTGTGTTATACATATACATAGCCTATTCCTTAATCACTCGCTAATGTCGTTAAGAGGATCGGTTGGTTTTGTCAGGGAGAGATGGAATAAAACCTTGTAGTGTAGGAGGAAAGTCTCGGGATGAGGCAAGGACATATATCACAAAACCTTGCAATGTCAAAGGAAAGTCCCAAGATGGAGTAAGGACATATATCACAAAACCTTGAGGGAGAAGTCCCGAGATAGGTATGAATATGTGTTCCATAAACCTTGATGGAGCCTACTTGTAGAATGGTGTCCAAGTGCCCCAAGGACAAGAAATTCTCCATCCTACTCAAGGTTATTGATTAGGAAAGAAGTAAGGCAATTAGGGTTTAAGTATGTATTATGAATCAGTAATTGTTTCTTAATTTAATCCGATTTAAATGGATAGTGATGTATGCTAATCATTGGGAATTGGCAACCTCTTAGTACGGAACATTAAAAATTGCCATTTGCAAGCACAACCCAAACCCTAGTTGGGAATTTAAGGGTAAATCAAGTAAAGTCCTAGTTGGGGACATTACAACAACAAAGTAAAGGACTAAGATCTATAAGCTATCGATAATCACAATTGGTTCTAAATGACCTGATAGAACAACGTCAACAAAAGCCTTACCAATGGCCACATTTGTCAAGGAATGCCTACTCACACCCAAAGTAGCACCTCCAACATAAGAAGGTTGCACAAGACCAAAGCCATTAGAGATCTTGCCATCTACCAACAATGGTGCACTCAAACAATCATGATCCCTACTAGAGAGGGAAAATATATTGCTTCTTCCCCACCAAACAAGGGATAGGAGGGTGCCCATTAAGTACCCCACACGAGATGAACTTCTCAAAAATATATGCTTGGACAAACAGCCAAGATCCCATTTGACTTCATCATATCCATCCACATTGCCACCAACTTCCTTTAAAAGACATACAAAACTAGATAGAAGAAGAAAACCCTTCCATAACCCCTAACTCGAACCACAAGCACTAGAGGCTCTCCAACCAACCCAATAGAAAAAGTAGGTGTAATGCCAATGATATTCTCATTAATGGGCTTAGGGGCCAAACAATCTTAAGCTAATTGTTGAGCCTCCATCTAGATATCCACAATTCATTCTTCCTTCTCCTTGAAGCTGTCATGCCATTCATCCAAAGCATCTCCTTTCTCACCCTTTCCATCCTGCTTGCTATTGCCTTCCAAAGTAGACATCAAAATCCCTCTAATCACACATTCAAAACGCATAGTTTTGGTCACTTCCCTTTTCCTCAACGCTTTTTCAACGAGGCCATGTAATTAAATTCTATTCACAATTTTAGTTTGTCCTGACATTGTCATGTAAGTATAAGCTAATATGAATGGAACCCATTAGTAAGTAAACACAATATTTCAGCTTATGAAAAATTGAAGAAATTTTATAAATTTTTGTATTCTACATTTTTTGGGCCCTTCTGAAAGCTCTTTTTTAAATCCATTAGCTTTCAAAATTGAAATGCACATTATGTTTAAAATTTTAAGTTTGGGTGAAGAAATTACAACCCATAATGTGATCTTCTTAGAAGTATCGTCTCAAATTGCCACCAAGCACTTGCACCAAAGAAAGATGGCACAAAGAATATGTATTGACAATAGAATGCCCAAGATCATGGTGAAGAGGACTTACTATACCATGTTTGTGATGCCAAGTTCTATGCTAAGATAAACCTATGTCACACTAACAACAAGTTCAGATTGAACCTTAGGTTTATGATAAGTGCATTCAAATCAAACAAAGGCGTAATTGAATATTTAATTATGCCTTCTAGATGGCCATTACGCCAACAACATTCTATGCTCCTTCGCTTTCTTCTTGTCTATCTAGATGGCATAATTAATATTGACAAAAAATGAGAAGACATGAACCAAAATCAAGGAGTTCTTTGCACCTTAGGATGACATAAGCTGTATGTCAATCAAGATAAGTGGTCTTTGATGTGAACGAAGATATCTTACTTGTGCTACATCATTGACAAACATAAAGTTCAAGTGAATGTAGCCAGATCCATGTTATTCAAGAATAGTTTAAACTAAAGCTGCTTACAAAACCTTGCTGTTTCTTGAGGTTCGATAATTTCAATCAAATATTTGTAGTTGATTCCTCACACATCTCTTGCTGTTTAAGTCAAATTACAAAAGTTGGAGGAAGGCGGCATTCAACTAGTCAGCTGCACAGCAATATGTAGTGGAGGGGTTCAAAATGCAGATCAACAGCACACTGATACTTGCCTTAATAGATTTTCAGCTGCCATCTAAGATAGAGATCGATACATCTAAGTATGCATCTGAAGGAGACCTCAATAAGTTTGGTCACAGAATTGCTTATCACAATTGCAAAACAAGAAACTATCGCAACTATGACCAAGAGCATAATTCCATTATCAAGACACTTAAGCATTGAAAACACTGCATATTGGAAAAAGAAACCATCACTCACAAATTATAAATCTTTGCCCTCCTCAGACATAGGACAAGTTGCAATAGGAATGTTATTATAAAATATGGTCATATCTTCAACATTTCCATTTAAATATCAAACATAAGAAAGCAAGTTCCAATTTAGTTGCAAGTTGTTTGAGCTGGCCTCCAATCAGGGCCATTATCTTCACGCAGGTATGGATATGAGACCAACACTTGCCCAGAACTGTACCATGTATAGATTCAAAAATAGCTGAAACCTACAGGCATTGAATGTTGCCAAGTCAATTCTTGACTGCAACTTGCAAGAAAGAATTTTATATTACTCGAGAGAAATGTGTGCACCATCTACAGAAGAGTGACAAAAGTTCATGTAATATTGAATACACTAATTTTAGTAGAGGTTTTATCAATCATTTTACAATTAAAATTCCCCCACAGAATTAAAGAAGACTCTTTTTTGGCCAAACCTAAAGATTGGATGTTGCAAAATACATTAAATCATATGATCAGAGCCTAGCCAGCTAACAACAAACAATAAATATATACTCTTTCCCGTTATAAGACAAACCATCGAAAACAGTTTCCATGGGTTTCCCCTTAGGTTTACATACTACTGAGCATAGTAATGGTTGTCTTCTTGTAGTGGTGGATAGATACTTAACAACAGCAATAATTGCACTACGTAAAAAGGCTATCTTGTTAAGCGTTATGCTCGGATAATGTAACGTTATGTTCCTTTTAGTTTTACAAGCACTTTCCTCAACTAAAAAACTTTAAAAGGCTATCTAAGGTCAAGACATAGCTTAGATAATCTGTAGGAAGGTATTAATTCATTTCTAATAACCATTAACAATCTAGATGAAAGAGATACCAGCTTTTTAAACAATTTCTACATCACTTAGGCCGATGATGATCACAAAGCTGACTACAAGTGACATATTCCCCTATTCAAACAAGTGTACAAACTAAATTGATAAAAAAGTTGATCATACACCTTCTCAAGATGTACAATTGTGAGAGACATCTTGCATATAATGACAATCTACTTTTCAATCATCCATACAGAACACAACCCTTTACAAGGTGTTTGGGAATCCAAACTCTAATGCCCATTGTTGTTGTTCATCCTATGCCCTGACCACCTTTTGAACACAAAAAGAATTTGGTAAAGTATGTCATGTCCTTGCCATCCTAGACGATATGACATCTCCATTCAAGACCTAAAGATATACAATTAAATAAGTTTTAATTAAAGATTTAAACTTATTATTAAAGAGAAGAAGCATACAAGAGTCGATTACAAAGTTGAAACCAGATATAAGGATGACTCGCCATCAATTCATGAACACATATGTGGCACTCAGAAATTAATTATAATATCACTACAGATCATTATCAAAGACAGCTATGAAAAATTAATCGTGCACTTTATTTAATGAATTACAAGCATATATAAAGACAATAACAAGAGCTTCAAACTGAAGGAAAAATAGAACATCTTCTAAAAATAGAAGCCTAAAATAAACTAATAAATAAAAACCCCTAAATGACCATTGATAGAACTAAAAATAGCAAACTAAAAATAATGAAATATTCTAATACCCTCCCTTGATGGTCATTCAGTCAACTACACCAAGTTGCCCCCTAAACTTGACAAACGTTTCCGGATTGAGAGACTTGGGGAGGATATCTGCAATCTGGTCCTCAGTTGGAACATACTACAATATCACTAATCCATCTTCAACAAACTTGTGGATGAAATGACAATGAGGGTCAACATGCTTGGTCCATTCATGGAAGACTAGATTTTTGGCAAGTTTCATGATCCCTTGATTATCACAGAACAAGGGAGTAGGTTCTTCTTGAGACATGTGCATGTTAGCAAGCAACCTTTGAAGCCAAACTATCTCACAAGTTGCCTTAACAGTTCCCGATATTCTACTTCGGTCAAGGAAAGAGATACTGGTTGTTGCTTCTTGTTGCTCCATGTGACTGTACCTATGCCCAAATTAAAAACATACCTAGAAGTAGAATTTTTGTCATCAACACAACTTGCCCAATCGAAGTCTGTAAAACCGAGCCTAGGATCTTTAAGTCAGAAGTGCCCTTCACATATCTCAGCACACGCTTTGCTGCAACCCAAAGTTCAGCTTTTGGGGCTGTCATGAAGCGAGAGATGAAGCTCACAACATAACTAATGCCAGGTCTATGGCAGTGAGATAGATAAGGCTGCCCACTAGTTGCCTAAACATTGATTCATCCACCACCAGTGAATCAGATTTGGCTGATAGTTTTAGCCCTTTCTCCATAGGTATTGATGCAAGTTTCCAATCATGCGTCTGAAACTTATCCAACAGACTTTTGGCATACTTTGACTGAGAAATGAATATGTTGTTATCTGTCTGCCAAACCTCTTACACCAAGACAACAATGGAGAAGTCCCAAACCTGTCATATCTAAAGTCTGGCACAAATTCTATTTGATCTACTCAACCAAATGTGTTGCACTACCAATAATGATCAGATCATCAACATAGATGACAAGAAGAAGAATCTCACCACTAGTATGCTTGACATGTAGATTAGGATCAGAAGGACTCTGTGAAACTCTTAATCAATCAAATACTTATCAATCTTGATGTACCATGAACGAGGAGCATGTTTTAGGCCATAGCATGCTTTCAACAATACCTGGTGTTCTTTACCGGCAACCTTGAAACCTAGAGGCAGTGTCATGTGGATTTCTTCCTGCATATCACCATTGACGAATGCACTTTTGACATCCATCTAATGGACTTTCCATCCAAACTGAGCTAAAAGAACAAGGACAAGCCGAATGGTGCTCATTTTGGTTGTGGGGGCAAATGTCTCCTCATAGTTGATGTCCTCCTGTGAAAAATTATCAAACGTTCCATCAGCCTTATACTTGACTTTATACACCCATTTGCAGCCAATGGGCTTCTTCCCTGGTGGAAGATCTAACAAGACACAAGTGTTATTTTTCAGGAGACTCTAATGTTCAACTACCATAGTTTGTTCCCACTCGGGTATACCTTTAACCTCTGAATATGTCTGAGGCTCATAAATATTGTAAATGTTTGTCATAAGAGAAAAGTTGATTGTTACGTTGCTTGCTGTTATTCCTAGTTGTTATACCCTCAATAAGTTCATTATAATGAAGATCACTAATAGTCTTGGCCAACCACTTAGGCCAAAGAGGAGAGGAACCAACATCCACTATAGGAGGAACATTGCTTGGGATCTTTGTAGCAAACTCATCTAGATGCAAATCTCGAATATCCTGAGGAAAGGAAGGTGGAACAATGTCATATGAATCCCTCCCATCATGTGAGCTAAATGGAAGTCGAACACCCAAATCCTTAGCCTTTGGTGGTTGATACTCAAGACTCAAAAAAAAGAAGGTTGAAACGGCCCTCATTCTTCATCAAACACCACATCTCAACTGAATATGAGACGATCAATGTCAACATCAATCAGCCGATAAGCCTTATGATTGTCACTATAGCCTGTGAACATCAATTTCTGACTCTTGGAATCCAGTTTGGTGTGCTTGGCATCTAGAATCCAAACATAAGTTGTAGAACCAAAAACCTTCAGATGACTAATTTTGGGCTTCCGTCCAGACCAAGTTTCCTTTGGGGTCATCTTCTTAGTGACCTATGTGGGAGACCAATTCAGAAGATAGCATAGACTGCTTCCACCCAAAACTTCTTTGGAACATTTCTATGCTCCAACATAGATAGAGCCTAAGTCACAAGGTTCGAGTTCGACAACTATGAAGTTCGGATGAAGTTCGGCAAGGTCCAAAAAATTCAAAAAAAAATCGATATTAAATTCGCCTTAAATAATTTTCAAAAAAATATAAGTATATGATCCTAGCTATAAGAAGGTTTGTGGAGATTTAGCTATATAATCAAAATAGTTTAACATTACAAAATAGATTTAAAATCATTACAAAAAGATATCACATTTATAAAATATAAATCATAAGAAACATGTGAAATCATGATTACAAAGATATTTTTTTGTCAAAAAGATACGATCAGCGTTTTAGACTTTAGAACTTCAAAACAACACCAAATCATCAAAAGTACGAACATGGTTTTTTGTCAAAAAGTTAGAATCAAAAGTAAAGACTAAAAAACTACAAAAAAACTCCAAGCCATCAAGAGCACTTGGCTGATCTGCTACAGAATCATCATCAGTATCACGACTCAATTCATCATCCAAGAAGTCAGGCTCCTCTACAACTCCAATTGCTATGTCTTCTGAAATTCGTTGTTGTGAGGATGTGGAGTCATTTGCTGATTTGTTCATGAGCAATTTCAAATTGCTGCGAACATACACAAGATCTCCCAACTTTCCGGACAGCAACTTGTTCCTCTTTTTGGAATGGATGTGGTCAAAGCAACTCCAATTCCTCTCACAAGTTGATGAACTTGCTCCCTAACTCAATAGTCGAATGGCAAAGCGCTGTAGTTTAGGAGTTTGTGCTCCATAGCTCATCCACCATCTATAGCCAGTTACCTAAACTCGTGTCAAATCATATTGCGGTGCTTCTATTCCAAACATCCCTTCTGCTTTCTTGTATCTCCAGCATTGGTCTCTGATTAGAGCTACAGTGTCTCGATCTCGCTCATACTTGCTAATGGCATCATAAAGCCCTGCCATAATTTCACAATCAGCTTGTCTATCAATACGAAATAACTTAGGCTCCAAATAGCAAGTTATTGCATGTAAAGGTGTGTGCATCATTTTCCACCTGGAATTAACTACCTCCCATATCTCCATGTACTCTGCTTCTACATTTTTTAGTACTCTCTGAATGGACTCTTTACAACGGTTAATGCTTTCATAAAGCATGCCAAGGCAAGGAGCGTCACCATCCACCATACGAAGAACATCAACAATTGGCCCACATATATTCAAAACCTTTGCTCCACTTTCCCAAAAGTTGTTTAAAATGATTTGCTCTATGTTCTTCCCCTTAGCACTTTTAGAAAGTGTTGAATTTTCCCGATCATTAGAACAAATCACGGATCTCAAAGTTGCTTTCTCTTGAACCACTCTTCTCAAAGTGATATAAAATGAGGCAAACCTTGTGTCACAAGGCCTCAACAACTCCCTAGATGCATGTTGCCTGTAAAAACTCAATGTGAGACGATGATTTCTAATGAAATTTGCAATTGCTCTCCCTCTATAAATTGCTTCATGTATCCATGGGAACTTGGCCAAGTCATGAAGCAACAAATCTAGACAATGGGTTGCACATGGGCTCCAATTAATCTGTGGGTACTTCTCTACAATCAACTTCCCAACTCCCACACAACTCGCAGCACTATCAATAACCGCCTGAACCACATTTTCCACCCCTACTTCAAGAATGGCTTCCTCTAGTATCTGAAAAATATACTCAAGTTTTCTTTTGGTTCATCGTGTCAATCACTTTCAGGAACACTACCTTCAGGGGAAGCCACTAAAACATTAATCAATGGCCTCTGACATATATCTGACCATCCATCACTCAATACAGTGCAACCTGCTGCCTTCCAAGAGGCTTTGATCTCAACTAATTCTCCTGTCACTATCTTTGGACCTCTTTAAAAGAGTTGTCCTGAAAGCCTCTGAAGATGGAGGTGTGTACCCTTTGCCAAACTCTACAACATTCTGAATTGCATTACGGAAATGAGGATTTCTTGCCCTATTAAATGGAATGGCACTTGTATAAAAATAATCAGCCAATGCATCATCCACTTGTTGTCTCTACTAGTTTCCAAAAGTTGTTTAATGTTCCACTTTGTTTTGATACACCTGTAGGCTTGGGTAAAGAAGAAGAAGAAATCATAGATGTGAACCTAGACACATCCTCTTCAATTCTTTGTTTTTTTTTTGTCTTTTTCTGGTTTCTTGTATTCAAAAGGGCTGGTTCTCTCTCTATATCAGCTCCCATTTCTTCAGTCACATTTGGACATGCTCTAACACCTCCTCCTGTACCCCCAGCAATACCAAGTACCCCCAGCAATACCAAGTAAGTAGTCTCTTGCCCTTGTTAAACTTACTGTGAAATCTTTCTCACATTTCGTACATTTGAGTTCAGCACCTTTTTTTGTCACAAATTTCCATACTTCAGATTTTGATCTTTTCGGAGCCATTCAGTTACAACTTGCTTGATGCAAAAAAAAAATTAATATTTTTATTTTAAATCATCCAATATTTTATTTTAATTAACTAGAAACAAAATAAAAAAAGTTACACTTTAGAAACAAAATAAATTATAAAACCATTAAACTCAATATTTTAAAACATAAAATAAAACTTAGTATATTAATTTTTCTATTTTTCCTTTAATAAATAGAATTAAAAATATTAAAATAATAAATAAAATGTAAACATACAAAATATTAATGCTTTAACTTTTAATTAAAAAAACATACGAATAAACTTAAATCTTATAAGCAGTAAACAAAATTAAAAATATTAAAAATATATTAATATAACAATCAGAAATAAACATAAAAAATATTAATGTTTAACTCTATTTTTGCTTTAATAAATAGAACTAAAAATATTACAAATCAAGTAATATAATAATAAATAAATTGGGAATATACAAAATATTAATGTTTTAATAAAAAAATATGCATATGTAAAATGATTTACAAATAAACTTAAATCTTCAAATAAATTTAAATATATTTATATGTTTTTAAATTTATATAAACTCTTAGAAACCTAAAAAATACAAAGTCTTTCAAATTATAATCATAGAGGCTTAGAGCGCTACGACCTACCTGGTGTTGCGAGCCTGCGAATATGGAGAGAGACAGACAGGTTGAGGGCAAAGAAGCCACGAACAAAGCAGCCACAAACAGTGCACAAAGCAGCCACGAACAACCACCAGTCCACGAACAACCGCGGGTCCACGACCAGCAAGCAGCAGCCACAACTAGCAACCACGACCACAAATAGATGCAGTCTGCAGACGAATAGATGTTTTGCCCTAGTGTTGCGAGCCTGCGAATATGGAGAGAGACAGACAGGTTAAGGGCAAAGAAGCCACGAACAAAGCAGCCACAAACAGTGCACAAAGCAGCCACGAACAGCCACAGAGCAGCCACGAACAACCACCAGTCCACGAACAACTGCGGGTCCATGACCAGCAAGCAGCAGCCACAACCAGCAACCACGACCACAAATAGATGCAGTCTGCAGACGAATAGATGCTTTGCCCTAGTCGTCCGTCAGTGAATCTTCAATCAACTGATGTAATTTCAGATGAACGAAGGGCAATATTTATTAAAAAAAATTGGCCGAAAACCCTAAAAATTAAAATATCAAAATATACTTTTCGAAAAATGTCACCAACTTTACATTCGTTTCAAATTTATGGTGAACTTATGCGAATTTTTTTCATTTTTTATAAGTTCGCCGAATTTCAAACCTGAAGCCGAAAATTCGGTGAACCTTGTGACATAGGATAGAGCCATCTAAGTGACTATATGGTTCCTGCGCTCAACAACACCATTCCACTGAGGAGTGTAAGCTGTGGTAAGTTGATGCTTAATGCCATGTGATGCACAAAAGTTGGAGAAATCAGAAAAACAAAATTCTCTATCTAACAACTTGACTATTTTTCCACAATGACCTTAAACTTCTAATACATGCTAAACACCTCTCATTTATGCTTAAGAAAATACACCCACATTCTTCTATCATTGCTTTTTCTGCCCCGACAAAATTTTCCCTTAAACGCTCTGCCCCTAAACGCTCTACCCTGATGAAATTTTCCCCCCGACACGGCAAAACTCATCCCGTCGAGAGTTCTTCCCGATGCGGTGTAACTCATCCCGTCGATTGTTCTTCCCAATGCGGCGACATGATCTAACCTGTCACAATGAACATTTGAAACAAACAAAATTGACAGCGACGATGATCTAACAGACGTTTGCAGGGATGTATCGCAGATTTGATCTAGATTTATTTTGCTTGCTTGCTACGTTTTTCTACATGAAGACTCACCACAGAGATTGAGGAAGCTTAGAGGGAAAGGTGTTTGGATGCGGTGGTCTCTCTCCCTATCAACTCTCATTTCTAAACACGATCCGTTTATAAGCGCATTCTATATCTCTTTTTTCTTTTGATTTTGAGAGCGTTGGGAGCTAGGGTTTTGAGAGTGTATGATTAACGGGAGCTTCTCTTCCTTCCCTCTAGCTTTTGGATTCGGCAACGTCTGCTCTTACTCTGAACGAGAGCTAGGGTTTCTGTGATCTATTCATATTTCCTGCAATCCTCTGAGATTTTCAGATTTTCAAATTCCAGATTTCTAAGATTCTGCAATTCTCTGCCATCTTGTAGATTCCAGATTTCTAAGATTTTCTGAGGAATTTGTCTACTAATCTTTGCTGATTCTGAGATCTGTGACATACCTTTTATGAGTTTTTCTGAGACGCTTGTTCTCCTCCTCTGAGATTTGTCGAATTTCTCTAAGTTTTTCTGTAGAATTTCTGAGATTTTCTAAGTTTCAAAGATCTTCTAAGGTATTTAAATTTGTTGTCCCTGAGATTTCTAAGGCATAGCTATTGGAATTTTTCTGAGATTCTCTGATTTTATCTGAGTTTGTCTAAGAGGTCTGCGTTTTCTCCTACCTCTGTCCACCATGGATCCATCGGAGGTTCATTCTCTTACTCATTTGCATACATATCAGAGGAAACTAGCAACAAACGTGGCACCTATAGATTTACTATTGCAAGTTAGTAAATTGGAGGCAGAATTGATGAAGAGTACGAAGAATGCACTAACAGAGCTAGGGGAGAGGGCCTGCAAGTTGGAGATAGAAAATAAACCGCTGAAAGGTGAAGTACAGGTTGTATTCAGCAGGCTCTCCATCATCACAGCAGAAAATAGTGAGCTCCAACAACTTCTCACAACACAAGGTGTTGTTAATCCTATCATTACCAAGCTGCAAGAAAAGCAATCAGAACTTGACAAGAAGCAAAACTTGCTTAAATCAAAGACAGAGAAACAGTTGAAGTAGTGGGCTTTAGTCTGTAAAGATGGTGACACTCCTCCTCTTACTAGGGTTGAGGCATTGGTCCACTCGAAATTAGCAGAAGAAAGATTAAGAAGAACAAGGGAACTCAATCTGAAGGTCTGTGGCCTTCCGTCGAGCACCACCGACCCTTTGGATGTTGCATTTGCATTTCTTTGTGACCAGCTTGAGCTTCCTAACATATCCCTTGATAGGGCCTGGGTTGAATATGATTCCACCCTATTTCTACAATTTCACAATTCCTTGGACAGGCTACACATGCTCAAGGCACGTAGGAAACTCTTCCCTCTACCCTCGAAGATTTTTCTCAATGAGGATCTTACGAAATCCTAGGTCTTAGAACTTAAACAGGCTAGAGTTCTTGTAGTTGTTGCACGGTGAGACGGCAAGTGGGTCATGATCACTAATCTTAGGGCGGTGATTCGAGACAACTTCCCCCTGGCTGTGACAACAGACCCGTGGCTACGACCACTAAATGACGCTCCAAGCATCAAGATGCGGGGGGTATTCTGGCGGTTCATACTTTACAAGTTAGATGCTAGAGCTGCAATGGTTCGGTTTAGTCCTCACCTACTCTTCTTCTAGAGGCTCTGGACTCCTCAGATTTTTTATTCCTCACTGAGACTCATGAGAGCCCTATACGTCCACTTCCTAAGTTTGTTTTTTTTCACTAGATTTCAGCTTGGGGTCCGTGGTTAGGGAGGGGTTGCTTGCCTTGTTAGCGATCAGCTTCGTGGTTTGGTTTCTATTGTCTTATCAGACACATCTACTAGATTCATGTAGGTCCAGTTATGTCATACAATCATACGCCCGCGCGGATTAGAGACATCTTCTTTGGGGTTCGCTACTTTCCTCTGGCGTCATCCACCTATGCTATACACATTGGCCCTAAAGGGGACCCCTTCTCTGAACTTTATGACAGCATCACTCAATTCTCTACGGTTGGGGAAGTTCTCCTCCTTGGGGACTTCAATGCCAGGACGCAAATAGCATAGACTCCCCTTCACAACAAGGCGGTTGACTCTCTATGCATTGAGGATTTGGATCTGGTTCTTATGGAGCTACACCAGCTTTTCGAGGATGAGGATGGTCCCCTAACCAAATATGGCAGACATCTTATACAGCTCAGTGAGTCTTTGGATCTAGTGGTCCTTAACGGGCTATCGTGTTTCCCTATATCACACTTATTCACATGCAGGCCTCATGGTGGTGGCGCTAGCGTAGTGGATTACGCTCTATCCCAACAGTCTTTCATCCCCTCCATTAGCCACTTTTCTATTATCCCCTCCCTCTAGCCAACCATGTGGTTCTTCATATCTCCATCCCTTGCACCCCCTCACTCCCCTACCTCTCCCACCCCCCGTATCCCCGACCCCTCCCCGCATAGTGGTTCGCTTTGACAATGGTGATCCCGACATTTTTACCCACCATCTCAAACAGTTTCTTCCCCCTTATCCCCTCTTCTCCACCTTGGGGTGCGTCCACCATGTTTTCTAGTCTATCTGTAGCCATACAGGAGGCCGCCATGTCCTCTTTCCCTCATTTCTCCAACCCCCAACTCCCCCCTCCCAGGCCAAAGACACGTGCCCTATGGACAAATGGTACGATGAGGAGTGTAAGGCCTCTCATCGGACTCTACAGTCGACCTTCAC
>MU223825.1:2084033-2096274 GCA_018584345.1 Thuja plicata | reverse complement strand
CTATAAGGAGTGGCCTTGTTAGAGGTCTTCAAACACTTTAATGTAGAAATGTCACCTTGTGAGAGGATTTACAAAAGACTGTTAAGTCTACTCTGTTAAGAGATTTAGATCACTGCTACAATTGTTAGAGAGTAACAATGGATTGACTTGTTTTGATAAGCAACTGTCTTTGCTGATTCAGATCTCTGCTCTGGCTTTGATTACTTGATCCTCACTGATCGGATATTTTGTTGCAACTCTGTATGTTCAGTCCTCAATCAGAATCCCATCTGATTTCGCCTCCACACTTCATATCACAAAACATATATCTTTTTTTTTTTTACTTCTACTCATGTTCAATCCAAACTTGACCTTATATATATATGATAAGCCTTGTCAAGTCGGCCTTAATATCCTGCCAAATAATCAATAAAACTTAAGTTTGTTAGCTTCATATAACCAATTAATCATAAAATATAAGTTGTTGTTAGTCGGCTAACACTGAATATCCAACTCGGTCAATACTGAAATCCTTCAATGCCCAACCAACACTATAATGCCTGAGTGAACTCGGTTAGAACTGAAAAACACTTTGGTCTTCTTCAATGCCCGAGAGTGCTTGGCATAAACTGATTGTGCTCGGTTTGGGTGTAGACATTTGTGTAACATCACTATATTTGTGTAAACATCAATGACAATACACAATTGAATAATTGTCATCAACAATCTCCCTCTTTGGCATTGATGGCAACACATGTCATAATACAAAGAATTGTAGAGCAACAGACACAAGAATCAGATTTTATTAATGTCCTTAGCTTCATTCTAATTCTCATCCAAAAAACTCTCCCTTTGTCTTCAAAATCTCCCTCCGTCATCAATATTTCCCTCAATAATCTTTATGACATCAATAATCTCTCCCTCTTTAAAATCAATGCCAAAGACACTATCCAATACATATCCAATGAAGTTGTAATGTACCTGTTTGTACTGATTCATATGCAATAAGTCCCGACAATCTGCATCATCATGTTAAATCTGTTTTGTAGCTCGGTTGATGCATCACTAAACTGTGTTTTAGTGAGCTTCAGTTAGGGGAATCACCCCTAGCTTTCCTCTAAGATACAAGAATGCATCCTTAGGTAACGGTTTGGTGAATATGAATGCAATTTGTTCTTTAGTATTCACATATTCCAATCTTACTTCCTTGTCCTGAACCAATTCCCTCAAGAAATGATACTTTATTGCAATATGTTTAGTCTTAGTATGCATTATAGGGTTCTTTGAAATGTTAATAGCACTGGTGTTGTCATAGTAGATAATAATTGGTTCTTTGATTTCCACCTTCATACCTGACAACAGTTGTTTGAACCATATGATATTTGAACAATTCACTGCTGCAGCAACATCTTCTGCCTCTGTTGTAGACAGAGAAATGCAGTTTTGTTTCTTGCTTGTCCAGGAGACTAACCTATTTCCAAGAAATAATGCTCCACTACTTGTGCTCTTCCTGTCATCAACACTTCCTGTCCAACCAGCATCAGTAAAAGTCTTCAAATCAAAGTTTCCTCCTTTCTTATACCATAATCCATAATCTTCAGTACCCTTAAGATATCTCAGAATCCTTTTGATAGTCATTAAGTGATTCTCTCTAGGATTAGCAGAAAACCTTGCAACAATACCGACTGCTAATGCAATATCAGGTCTAGTGTGAACAACATATTGAAGTTTACCAATCATGGATCTATAGGTAGTCTGATTTACCTCCTTTGATCATCATCCTTAGACAACTTATGTCCAGTAGGCATAGGTGTCCCAACAGGTCTGGAATCTTCCATCCCAAATTTCTTTAGTATCTCTTTGATGTATTTGGACTAAGTAATATAGATACCATCCTTCATCTAATGAACTTGTAAACCAACAAAGAATTTGATTTCTCCAAACATAGACATCTCAAATTCCTTACTCATAGCTTCGGAGAATGCTTTGCATAAATCATCATGTCCAGTAAATAGTATATCATCAACAAATATCTCTACTAATAGTATCTTGTTCAGATGTCCTTCTTTGATGTACAAGCTACTCTTCTCATTAGTTCTCTGAAATCCAATACTTATCAAGTAACCATGCAATCTTTCATACCAGGCTCTAGGAGCTTGCTTCAATCCATACAAAGCTTTGTGCAGTTTGCAAACCATATTCCTTTTGTTAGGATCTACAAAACCTTCAAGTTGCTCAATATAGACTTCCTCTTCAAGAATTCCATTCAAGAATGCAGATTTTACATCCATTTGATATACCTTGAATCCTTTATGTGCAGCATATGCCAGAAGAGTTCTGACCCCTTCAAGTATTGCGACAGGAGCCAAAGTTTCTCCATAATCAATACCCTCCTCTTGAGCATATCCTTTATATACTAATCTTGCTTTGTTTCTGGAAACTTCTCCTTTTTCATTCATCTTATTTCTGAAAACCCACTTAGTACCAATAACATTCTTATCTTTTGATCTAGGTACAAGAGTCCAAGTTTTGTTCTTTTCTATCTACTCAATCTCTTCATTCATTGATTCTATCCAGCTTTCATCATTCAATGCATCTTTAACAGTTCTAGGTTCAATTTCACTAAGCAAACATGTACCTTTGATTTTGTTCCTTGTCATTATACCTTCTGTCTGATACTCGGGTTCCACTGTCTGAAACTCGGGTGCCTCTGTCTGTGACTTGGTTCCCTTTGTCTATGACTCGGTTTCTTCAGTCTGAGACTCGGGTTGCAACAAGGTTTGTGCCGATGAATTAAGTGGTTCCAAATCTTCATCATCAGAATCATCACTGTCAATGTCAATCTATTTTCCTTTCATCTTTTCAAGGTTTAATTTAGCTTTGAATGCACACTCAAGATTGCTAGGATTAGGAGAATAATTGTCAAAGTTGTCCAACTCAAAAGTTGTCCAATCCATCTAGAGTTATGTCATTACTGCATCTCATCCCTTGAATAGCTGAAACTCTAATTGCATAGATAGGAAGTAAAGTTCTCAATACCTTACTGACCACTGTTTTGTCTTCAATTGTTCCACCGGCATCTTTGATTGCACTGACACTTTTCTTGATTCTTTCACTGTATTTTGTAATGTCTTCTCCTTCTTTCATTTTCATCAGATCAAACTGTCCTCTGAGACTTTCTGCTTTGGCTCTCTTTACATTGTCATCTCCTCCATAGATTTCATGCAGTTTGTTCCACATATCATAGGCGGTAGGGCAGTCCTTGACTTCATCAAATTCGGAATAGCTGAGTGAAGAAGCAATATCAATCATCATTATGTTATGATGCTTCATGTCCACCATCTGTTCCATAGACATAGGTCTCGACGGTTCCACATACTTGTGATCCAAGAATTGCAAGTCAGTATCTCCAATAGTAGATAGATGTAGCCTCATCAGATCTTGCCATGCAGCGAAGTTGTCCCTGTTAAGCTTGGGGATCTCCCTTCTGTAAGACATCTTTGATCTTTAGCTTAGGCCTTGAAACCTTCATTGTAAGCACCAAATGCTCTGATACCAATTGTTGGAAATGAGTTGAGTAACTGAGAGGGGAGGGGTGAATCAGTTACTACAAAAACAAATCCAAGTCCCTTAGATGTCTTAAACAAATTTAGCATTGTTGCTCGGTTAACACAGATATTCTACTGTCACTCAGTTAACATAGAAAATCTTAAGATATTAACTGTGATTATCCTTTAGTAATTAATTGCAGAAACATAAACCATAAAGCAAATAAAATGTACACAGATAACACCAAGATTTAACGTAGAAACCCAATATGGGAAAAACCACCAATTGCAACTAGTCAATGTTTTTCACTCTTCTGAAGAGAGCCCTGTTAGGAGTCAACCTTGTTAAAGGTTACAATAACACACTGCTAGGTGTGACCCTGTTAGAGGATTTAATCACCCTGTAAGGAGTGGCCTCTTTAGAGGTCTTCAAACACTTCAATGTAGAAATGTCACCTTGTGAGAGGATTTACAAAAGACTGTTAAGTCTACTCTGTTAAGAGATTTAGATCATTGCTACAATTGTTAGAGAGTAACAATGGATTGATCTGTTTTGATAAGCAACTGTCTTTGCTGATTCAGATCTCTGCTCTGGCTTTAATTACTTGATCCTCACTGATCGGATATTTTGTTGCAGCTCTATATGTTCAGTCCTCAATCAGAATCCCATCTGATTTCGCCTCCACACTTCATATCACAAAACATGTCTTCTTTTTTTTACTTCTAGTCATGTTCAATCCAAACTTGACCTTATATATATATATACTTCTAGTCATGTTCAATCCAAACTTGACCTTATATATATATATATGATAAGCCTTGTCAAGTCGGCCTTAATATCCTTCCAAATAATCAATAAAACTTAAGCTTGTCGGCTTCATATAACCAATTAATCATAAAATATAAACTGTTGTTAGTCGGCTTACACTGAATATCCAACTCGGTCAATACTGAAATCCTTCAATGCCTGACCAACACTGTAATGCCCGAGTGAACTCGGTTCGAACTGAAAAACACTTTGGTCTTCTTCAATGCCCGAGAGTGCTTGGCATAAACTGACTGTGCTCAGTTTGGGTGTAGACATTTGTGTAACATCACTATATTTGTGTAAACATCAATGACAATACACAATTGACATCAACAGAGTTGTGTATGCCTTTTGTTTGTTGCAATTAGCCATGGTAAGCGAAAATGAGGTAGTCACAGTTGGGGGAACGGTGATGAGGTCACCTTCTAAGCACGCCACCTCATGGTTGTGACCGGAGAGTCCCCATGGGGCCAAAGGGGGACAAAGTGGACTGCTTTTGGGCTTGGGAAGGATAGACTTTCAAGGTACCCTATTGTGAATGTTCCTCATAATCCTTATCATGATAAATGGGTGCTCAATCATTTGAAGCAAGATAGGAGTGGCAAGATGGAGGAGAACGGTGATAGGACGCCACACTAGGTACGCCACCTCATATGTATGGCACAAGCCACATGAAGCCAAGAAGGATGGTATATCCGCTCTTGGACCCAGGGTAGGAGGTTTCTGGGACACCTCATCGAGTCACCCTACCTTATCACTTCTGTGGTTGGGTCACCTTAAAGTTAATTCTAGCAATCTATTGATTCGATCTAGATTCCTCATATATGTTTATTTTCTCATTATAGAAATCTAACTATGACATTATGATTATAAATGAACCATAATTGTCTTGCACAGCTTCAATCAAATCGAAAGGTATCTTTAAACCTTTCTTGAAGGAAAATTGTAATCTAGGGCACATTTGGATATTCCTAATTTGGGACATTACAAAGTCGCTGAGTCCATTGAACACATTTAACTGAATTAGTAGCAAGTGAAAATAATTTTGCTAATAATTAGTGCTGAATACAAGCAACATCATGATTAGGATGTAATAAAGTAAGGGTTTGTCTGCAGAAGCAAAGATTTACAAAACCTTATAGCAAGCTCAAACCTTTTTGCCACGATACAAATACCAAGGATGTTGGCGATAGCAAATTTGAGCTCTCAGTCTTGTAGATTATCTTATCTAAATCAATTTTTCAGCACTGAACTCCAACTTTGTTTGACACTCCAGATGCAGTATAAGAGCTCCAAATAGTTACAATAAAATCTTGATTACATCATGTCACCTAAGGAGAGAGCAAAAGCACGTGACCCATACTCTGACACGGCTAAGCAATCACACCCTAATAGATCATCAAGAATGATCAGTTACCTCACCTAGTATAATAATAGCCCAGAACACAAGTTGCAAAACAATTTCTACTTTTGCTTCCAACTTGTCACAATGGGTCTATTGCTTCTCAAGGAAGCACAACCAATCTGAGAGTACTTGGGAGTTTTATCATTATATGCTATTTCATAGTCTCACTAAACATCAAGCCCTATTCAATATTGGATTTGTCAACTTATCAACCACTCATGGTTGAAACTGCAGCGAGCCTGTTTTTTATTGTGATATACTACTATGTGTAGATGGTATCATCCCGAAAATAAACAATCATGTCTGGATGTCACCATAAAATGAAACACCCTGGAAAAGAAATATGCAGAAGACAAAACATAAGTTTTCTTGCAATCATCAACCTTGTCTTCCATCTCCATACCTGATTAAATATGTAAACAGCTATTTATTATAATGGCTTCTAGGTTTGAAGATAGTTTTCCAGCTTTTGTTAGGTCCTACAATCACCTCTCAAATTCTAAATCAACCTGCAAATTTACGAATTAGTATAAACTATCTATGATGAACACCAAGTCGTCATGGTTCATGAGATTAAATAGGAGAAATTCTGCAAAAATCTAACAGATTTTTTGAGAAGCTCTTCTACCCAGTGGCCTATCTATACAATTCTAATACACTATTCCAGTGATTTTTATGTTAAATGTGATTGTTTGTCCATTTTCTCACAGTGCTCCAGTTATTATTCATAAAATATTAAAAAGCAATACAAATTGTTTGTTCTCATAACACACTGGACAGCCTTTGGTGTGCCATCCCTTTGATCATTTAGTAGATCTCAAAATGATTTGACATTGTAGATACTTATAGTGGTTCTTATAAACTTCTGATTTCATTTATCAGTTCAAAGTTTTTATTTTTAGATCTGGGTCTTGCGGTTTAGAATTCCATAAGTTGTTTCAAAATTTGATGATTCATATTTAAGGTTACCCTCTTCCCATGTTTCAGATTTAATGTTACCCTCTTTCCAAACTAGGGTTACTGTCAATGATATTATTAGCAGCTGTTACAAGATTCAGTTATGTCCTTAATCGACCACATTTAAACATTCAAACCTTGATAGTAATGAGAAAGAACCCAAAATCATACTCACCTGTAAAGTTTCCTGAGACAAAGGCACGGGATGCATCTCTGCAACCACCCAAAAGCATTTTATTGATGAAAACATTTATATATGAGAAATATGACAATACAAACCACACAAGTCACAACTACTATCTACTAGTCATACAAACTCAGCTATGTAAATTATTTACACATTTAGATTTTGTGAAACTAAGAAAATTACACAAAATTTATGTGCTTTCTCATACACCACATTCATTGTAACATGTTGAAAACCCTATTGAACTGTACAAGTTTTGCTGATTTTAATAGCTTATAAAATCTTTTTTTCCTAAACCCTAGGCAACCCTTTGATTGAGTGTAGCAGAAGGGAATACCCTAGTCACTGTTATCATTTTTATTTTACCTTTTGGTACAATATATAACAGAACAACATTTAAGGTAGAAACTATATTCACATTTATGGGGAAAGTTCCATTATGGAGAGTGAAGGAAATGATAATAATGAAAGTTACAAAAATACCTAGAACAAGCATGATTTCTTTTAGCGTGCAAAGAAAACGTGTCCTTTTGCTCTCAGGCTGAGACACAAGGCTAGTAAGCACTTCCGCACAAAACAAGATGTTTTCAGATTTATTATCTAATGTGGGAAACATAATCTAGAGAAAGACAAAATACACTCACTTCATCTACCTAAAATCAGAGACTAGAAGAAAAGTACAAACTTGAATTGGATTTATGACCACACACAAAAATATCAACAATTGGATAGAAAAATTGCATATAAAGCTGTAATTATCTATTTTTGAATGCAACAATACAAAGCTTGCAGTATTTCATGAAGTTATTCAATCCACAAAGCATAAGACAACACAAAACAAAACAACTCTTGAACAGCAATTACGCATAAAATTACAATTGAAAATAAAATTATTTATAGTTTTTTACAAAGCTTTGCACTAAAAATAGTTTGCTTGCAGACAAAGCAAGCTTGAGATTATATTTGGTTCACAAAATAACTTTCTTCTTTTTCAAGGCCAAAATCTAATACCATACATGTGAGAGAAACTCTCTAATTGATCTAGTGAAAATAGATCGAGAAGATATGGATTCATTTCAGGAAATAACATTGCATTTAAGGCCATAGGTGTGTTGTCATGCTTCTAATCCTCGTCTTAAAATGTGTTAAGATCACCCTTTCTTTGACTGGAGAATAACCATGACATCATGGTAACATAAGGCCAACCAAATCACTTTTTTGCAATGACCTTATTTTTCCTCTCAAAAGATGAGAGAAAACTCGTCTTAGAATTACACATCTTGCAAAATTTATAATTCTTGGTTATGTTGTTGAGATAACTCACTTGGAATTGAAGGCAAAAAATACCTTCGTTTAAAATTGTAACTCAAGATGGCTTACCAAACCTGGTAGAACCACTATGATTAAATCAGTATTATCAGCAATTCCGATATATCATATGTCTATCCTCCCCCTTCCTGTTAATGTAAAAAAGAGTTTAGACAAATCCCTAAAAGATTTCTACTAGCAGGGTACATCAGAAGAAAAAAAGGTGGCTCTCATCAAATGGGATAATTTATGTAAGCCAATTTCTCTAGGGGGGCTAGGTATTAAAAATCTTTTATGGCAAAACAAAGCTTTAGGGGCTAAACTTATATGGAGGATGTACAAAGATCCTCGGAATAAATGGGCATCAATATTATTACATAAGTACATTCCTGAAGCGGATCCTATTAATTTATTTAGAGTTAATTTGCATGTTAAAGGTTCTCGAGTATGGAACTTTCTAGCGGAATCAAGAGATATCATTAGCAACTTCCTTACTTGGGATGTTGGCTCCGGGGATCAGGTCCTCTTTTGGGAAGACTCCTGGGGGGGTCACTCGCCTCTAATTAAGTTAGGGTTTTCACAAACCTTCATTGAAGAATGCAAAGCTAATATAGGGGCCACACTAAAAGACTATATTCGGATTATAGCAGACCCTGATTGGAGCTCTCAAGGTAATGACAGTATATCTAACACAGAAAGACATAAACTTATTTGTACACTGAAGGATAGAGATCTTTGTATTAAAACTAGATCAGATAATCTCATATGGGCAGGATCTAATAATGGTAACTATTCTGTGAAGAAAGGATATGAAACCTTAGTCCGTAACCAAAATATGGACAATCTTGACATTCCCCTAAACTTGTGTTGGAACAAGACATGTCTTCCAAAGGCAAGAATGTTCCTTTGGGCAGCCCTGCAAGACTGAATTCTCACTGCAGATAGGATCAAAAAGCTAGGATTTGTAGGACCATCGAGATGCCCTCTATGCGAGAACCATGAAGAGAATGTGAACCATCTACTTCTTAACTGTCCTTATACCCAGGATTGTTGGAATTGGTTACAACAGAGTCTAGGCTAGAAATCCGCATTTCAGTCAGATTTACTGGATTTCCTCAAATCCTGGCCTTCTTTGTATAAGGAGAACCTATATCATGATATATGGACAATCTCCCCCGCTATCCTAGTTTGGGAGGTTTGGAAGGAACGTAATAGAAGAATCTTTACAAACCAAAAACTAGAAAATATAAACCTAATAAATAGAATAGAATCTTCTATCACAGAAATAATTAACAGCAATCTCCGGGGAAAAATATGCTACGAAGACTCCTTTAAAAGGTGGGATAATAAAATCAGACTAGTTTGGCCCACTCTAAAAATCCCACCTCTATTTGGGAGAGAAGGTATCAAATCGAAAGAGGCCAGATTGGAATGCAAATGGTCCCCACCCGACGAGGGCTGGGTCAAACTAAACTTTGATGGTGCATCTAGGGGTAATCCCGGAATAGCAGGCATAGGAGGTATTATTAGAAATTGGAAAGGAGATATAATTGCCAAATACGCAAAGCCCATCAAACCAACCACTAATAATATGGCTGAAGTGACAGCGGCCCTCGAGGGCCTAAAATCTGTAAAGAACTTAATTTGCCAAAAATAATTATTGAAGGAGACTCACAGATAATCGTTAACACTATTCGCACTAAAAGTATACCAAACTGGAATATAAATGCTAAATTAGAGAAAATTAATCTTATTCTAAAAACCTTATCAGATTACGAAGTAACTCATATTTATAGGGAAGGCAATCTGGAAGCAGATGCTTGGCAAATCAAGGAGCCAGCGGATTCACAATTATGGATAATTTACCGACAAGAAACTGATTCAAGATCAGTCCAAGGTTTGTCACTCACCTGGAGTGTCATACTAAAACCTGCTAACGGTCATCATTGTAGCTTATAGCATTTGGCCCAAGGTCCCGTAAATAGGTTTTGAAGTCTCCCCCCCCTCATTAATATTAACTACTATGGTAGGTTACCTGCTTGTCTTTAGGGATAGAGCCTCTTGTTCCATAGGTTTCTTCCTAGAACTAGCAGTATTTCCTTAGTGTAGATTATCCTTCTATTTTTATAGAACCCAGTCTCTAAAACAGGTTAGCAATTATGGCAGTAATATTTATGGGTTAGCCACTACGGGCTAGCCTCTTTCTCTTGTCTTAATCTATTATGGATTAACTTTTATGGTAGTAGCAGGTTTATATACTTTTTAATTCATTTAGCTTTATCCCTTCGAGCAGTCCTTTTAATAATATATCGTTTATAGATGCATCTTTATATTCCCGGATTTGTAATGAAGGTTTTATGTTTCAGGTTTTTGCATTCGAAATTATGACAGGTTGCAATGATCAGTTAAGGAGCAAAAGTCATCATATTATCAAAAGCGACCTAAACTATTAATAATTTCGGTATTTCAGCTATGTCTGAATAGTGCATTTGAATCAGAGATAGAATTATAAGGGGCCTTAGCACAATTAGCATTGGTGCCTCTCCTCCCAATACCATGCTATCATTTTCTGATAGCATGAATGCGGTTATTATTTTTTTTTTGCCAAGTTATGATGAAAAGGAGCAGCATACTTGGCCTTAAAGTTTATAATCTCTAGCTATACCTAATCATTACTACTGTAGGAGACTATAGTTATAGAGTCCTTTCTCGATTTATACTCATTTTTGGTAGAAAGCTCGTAGGTGTAATGAATATTAATTTTTAGCCAGCTCTCCCTTTCCCATCATTCATCTTATCCGATAGAATTTCCGTCCTTAGCAAAGCTTCCTTTCGTATTAGTATATGCTACCCTTTAGATTAGCTCTTACCCATTCAGTTGCTTCTAGTTTCTTCCAGAAGCCTCGGACTAACTCTAAGTATTAGAGATCAGATAGCATAAGATAGATAGCTCAGCATGGATACAAGGCTCTGCACTTTTCATACTAAAAGTGTCAGAACAATGGCGTTCAGGGGCTACATCTACCCAGAGAGGTGGAATCAACTCCTCAATCCACTTCCAGACTCCATTAGAAAGGCTATGGAGTAAGCCATTGGAGATCAGCACTTCAACAACTCCTATGCGTATAGAACAAACGGGGCTGTGATAGGACAGTTCATAGCTATCGCCATCTTTGATGGTAAAAACAGAGAAGATATTATTAGGGTAGCTAAGGAGGTCTTTATCAAAGAGCATTTGGGAGGTTTAGAAAAGATGGTTTATAGTGCTAATAACAAAATCACAATCCCGTATCCAGATGTATCCATGCTGACGGCCATAGGGGTTTTAGACAATATTCCTCAATCACAGAGAATTGCCTTGATCACCTTCATAGATGAAGAGAATCTTGATGACCACTGGCCAGAAATGGCTAGAAATCCGGATTTTCTATTCAAGATAGTTTTGGAAGAGACTCTGGAGACCAACTGGCTGCTCAACTTCTGGAGGTTGGTAGGCTTTGATATCCCAGAAGTCCTGGACGACATAGCCCCCCCTAATCTCCATATAAAGGCTCCAGAAATCTCCAGGTGTACAAGGAAGCACAAAAAGACACGGAGGATTCTGAGAGCATCGTCGTAATGGTCAAAGGCAATAAGGCATGGAAATGCACGACTATACAAAAGAACCCAGAATAGCTTGATAAATATAGTTCTGGTTCTATTAGAAGTTTTCGGATAGAAGTTTGATCCTAATATAGTTTATGATGTATATAGGTTTTGATGTATATAGTTCTTGACGTACAAGGTTAGACCTGTAAATATATGATATACAAAAAGAGCTGTATAAAATAATAACATACGTCTTTTATCCCTGTAAGTACATTAGCATTAGTAATACAAACTGCTTAAATACTTTTAACTTTGTTGTTCCGGTATTAATCGCAGTAAGGATAATTGTAACGGCAGTCTAGGTAACAATCACAGAGAGATTCTCCTTAAATTTCATTAAATGCTCTGTTTTTCTTCCAATTTGTGGCTAGAAATATATTTTGTATTAGCAGTGAGATGGC
>MU223825.1:2045985-2078566 GCA_018584345.1 Thuja plicata | reverse complement strand
GGGATCCTAACCCTAATTCCAAGTGTAGATGCATCCTAAATGCAAATCTATCATGTAAGTGCACTAAAAGAGGGTGCTAAACCTACCAAAATGGTAGTGCTTCCATTTTAAGATGATACAGTAAGGACATAATCTTTCTACAAGAGATTAAGGTCACTAGATATCAAACCTTTAATGTACTTACACTTATTTGGGACAGTTCCAAATGCCTATACTCTAGACATGATAGAAGGAAAGGAGGTCTAGCAACACTTATCAGCCCCTTTTGGAGTGATAAACCCATGGAACATAGATTATCTCCATGAAACAGAGCCCTATGGATCACTTTAAATAGAAATGGCAAAACTATAGGAATCTGCAATATCTATGCTCCTAATAATTATAGAGATAGGGCAAAACTTTGGGATTGGCTGACAACCAACCTTCATGAGGCTGCATGGACATTTATTGGTGACTTCAACATGATTGAATCTCCTAGGGATAAAGCAAGAGGTGAAAAATTTGATTGGAAAGGCAATGAATATTTCTTCTGGGCCAGGTTCAAGAGACACTTTTCTATTTATGATCCCATGGAAGGGCTTAGAGGTAATGGAGAGGGCATTTGGTTTACCTGGTGCAATAACCAGAGCAACAAATCTAGGATCTATTGTAGACTTGACAGAATCTATATCAATTTGCTTGACATTGGGTTGATACATAACCAAGGACAACTCCCCATTGGTGTTTCTCATGCTAGCATGTTTGATCACTCTCCCATTAGTGCTTGTATCGCCCTTAAGAACACATATGACCAGACCAAGACCGACCCTAAGAGGCATTTTTTTAAACTAAATATTTCCTTAATAAAAAATGAGGATCACTTGGATGCTTTGAGGATGGTTACTATCCTTTCAAAATACAGGTCTGCAGACTCTGCACCTATTACTATTTGGGATAATCTTGTTGAAGCATGGAGAACTACCTCTCAAACCATTGGAGCTAAAGAAGCTAAAGATAGAAATTTCAAGGAAAAGAAGCTCAATTCCAAACTTATCAATATTGAAATGGAGTTACAAAATAAGGGAGACAATGTGAATCTGGAAAAAGAGTTGATTGCCACTAAGCGACAACTGAGATCCATACAAAAAATACAAAATCCAGGGACAAAATATTAGGGCCAAGGCCAACTAGTTTCAAGAAGGGGACAAAGGTACAAAATAATTCTTTAATATCATTAGAGAAAAATAGAGCAGAGAAATTATTAGTGGTATACAGACAACAGATGGACTTAGCAGTGATAGTAATACTATTATGGACACATTTGTGGATTTCTACAAAAACCTATTCATCTCTAAACATAACGAAGGGAATTTCCTTTGTATGGCATAATGTACTAGCATCATCCCAAGGAAAATTAAAAGGGATCAATATAGCAGATTAATCAAGGAAATATCCATTCGAGAAACTGAGGATTCCATTGGGGCACTAACCAATGGGAAATCACCCAGAATTGATGGCTTACCTGCTCAATTCTACAAAGCTAATAAAGAGTGGATATCAATTAAACTCTTTGACCTATATAGATATGCCTTTGATGTAGGGACCTTGAGGAATAAGGTCAATAGAGGATTAATTAAACTCATCCCTAAAGGAGATACAACCCAAGTCAAGAATTGGAGACCAATTACATTATTAAATACATGTCATACAAAGTGATAGCTAAATTATTAGCTAAAAAGGTCTCTGAAGTACTTAATGATATCATTTTAGTCACTCAAACAAGCTTCATTAAAGGCAAGTATATTATTGAAAACCTTATTACTAGTTGGGAGGCTATGCACTGGGCCAAAGACAAGAAACAAAATGCTGCTATGATACTTCTTGATTTTTGAAAAGGCCTATGATAGGATTGAATGACACTTTGTTCTGGTTATAGGATTCATGATTTTGCAAACCTTAAAATAGTAAATGGCTACACAGATAAGTTGAAAAGCAGATAACTTGTGATGCAGGAGCATTTGCAATCAGCATCAACCAAAAAAATTATATTTTATGTTTCCTTGGATTTTTGGCTTTGGGTGAATTTTTTGTTTTTAATAAGCCAAACATTTTTATAAAATATTTTGGCATGGCTTATATGAGACCTGTGGTTGTAATTTTGTGTATTTTAGTGGCATTTAACATTTTCAAAATTCTGTTTTGAAGGAGGTTTGGGAACCCCCGGATCAGTGGTGGACAAAAGTGAATTTCGACAAAGTGTCAAAGGGTAATCTGGGTCCATCAAGTACTAGATTCATGGCTAGAGATTGGAAGAGAAATCTTTTGTCGATTGGAGCTAAACACCTTTGTGATGGGATGAATAATGAGGTAGAAGTTCAGGCTGCTCTCAATGCAGTATTGATGGCTAAAAAAATTAATGTTTCCAACTTCACCTAGAAGGGGATTCATTGATCATTGTCAACATTATCATCAAAGGGGAGATTGGAGTTTGGTACTTGAATAAATATATTAAATGGATCAATTCTATTATTGGCACCTTTGATGATTTTAAAATAACTCATGTTAAACGAGGAAGGAATGGGGTGGCAAACACTCTGTCAAAGGTGGGGCTAAAACTAAATGACTTGGTGAGTGATGGGATGTATGAAGACTTCCGGGCTATTGATGGAGAGGAGTTGGATTTAGAACTCGATAGTGATGATCAGCGTCATCATTAGATGTGAAAACAATCTTTAGTATGCTATAGAAGGGGGTATTATTCATGCTTGGAGTATTCAATTTGCAGGCACTCTTTCAAAATGGGCCGATTTATTTTCAGAGGTGGGGGGCTTTTTTGAAGACCTAAAAGGATCTCAATTTTTTAGAGTAAGTTTTGGTCTACCACCCCTCTTCAAATTTCTTGTTTAAAATTCAAATTGCTACAGCTACCCGCTGGATAGCATCCAGGATGGTTAATGAGACGTGTGGGCGGTTATCATTTCTTGGAAGAGTCAATTCATAGCTGACAACTAATTAATACTGGAGGCGATTGACATGATGGGAACATCATTCGAGGCGGATGTGGTAGCTCCTTGAAGTACATTGGTAATCATATGTGGGCTGTGTTTAATTGAGTTGATGGGCAAGCACGTGAGAAGGCATGTGAAGGAAATATTTATACACAAGGGGGATTTAGATGGGCATATCTGATAATTTGATATTGCTGGTTTGTTTGAGTTGCAAGTTTGACCAGGCGTTTGGTGTAGGGATAGAGGCTAATTTCACTTTGTGCACGGCAAGACAACAACAATGTTTCTTGGGGGAAGTTTCCAAGAAGAGAATGCGGAGTGTTTTCACACTTGACAACCTAGAATTTTGGCAGATTATTGATCTGCTGTTTGGTGAAGAGTTCATGAACTCTGAAGATAGATACAAGGCAAACATTGATATTGCATCCACCCTGTTAGCGTGGGCATCAAGGAGGAGGCAGTTTGGATAATGAAAGCATGTGTTCGACCGGAATGGTATGGGGGCCTCATTCCGATGGTGGCAGTGGTGCAGCCAGGCAAGGGGTTTAGAGGAACCAAAGGAGGAGGCAGTTTGGATGATGAAAGCATGTGTTCGATCAGAATGGTATGGGGGTCTCATTCTGATGGTGGCAGTGGTGCAGCCAAGCAAGGGGTTTAGAGCCAGCGAAGGCAGTTGGCATTTGGTGGGTGACAACTCGCAGAAACTCCAACCATTTCTGCTCTGGAATGCCACTTCCAACAAAGTGGAGAGACGAGAGGAAGCGATGGCAGGGTGGGAGTTTTTGAATAACCACCTGCATGCATGGGAGATGGAGAAGATGAGACGGGAGCTGGAAGTCAAGGAAGAGAAACCAAGCAAGAAGAAGGGTAAGGATGTGGTCTACGGCCCAAATGACTATTGGGTAAATGACCCAATGGGCAAAGGTAGTTTCACATTTTGCTAGTTAGATATTTTGTTTGTAATGCTCTGTTAGTATATACCAATCAAAAAATGTTCTGTTAGTATATGATTTTGATAGCCCATTTTCTTCATAGTATGGGCATAGGGACTGGGGATGATTCTTTTTTTTAGTCATCTCTGTAATGGGATAGTCCTAGGGCACAAGTGTTCATATCTGTTTTGCTGTGTTTACAGTCTTAGAAGGGTTTGGTGAATTCCGGCAGGGTGATACACATTGATAGCAGACTTTTTCAGAGCTAACGCCTCTTTTGTATACCATGTTATATTTAATATTAATAAAATATTGATATATTACCAAAAAAAACTTTGTAAAAATTCAAAAATTGACAAGGTGAGCATTGAGAAACTGTGGACCCCCCATACACCTCAAATGGAGCCAATTTTAATTCAAATTCAAATTATTGGGAATTTAATTGTATGACCAAGTTTGGGAGTCAAATGGGAGTGCAAGTGGTCTTACATGGACAGCTAATTTTAGCATGTTGTAAGAGGTGTTCTAATAACTCTTAATGGAGATTTAAAATTCAAATTTGAA
This sequence comes from Thuja plicata, assembly GCA_018584345.1. Lineage (NCBI taxonomy): Eukaryota > Viridiplantae > Streptophyta > Pinopsida > Cupressales > Cupressaceae > Thuja > Thuja plicata. Next base: position 2,074,083 of record MU223825.1, on the reverse strand, counting down.
TGTGAGGCAAGTGGGACGTAAATTGGGGAAATGAAATAAAATGGAATTTTGTGGAAGAAAGAGAGAGGGTGTTGAGTTTTATTAGTAATTTTTACAGGTTTAAAGGTGGTGATTGGAGAACTTGAAGGAAGGCTTTCGGGAAGCCATTTGCTGCTGCAAATTCATCATTGTTGTAGGTCTATGAACAGACCCAAATCAGATTGGAATAGTGTAATAAGAAGCCAAAAGGCTTGGCATGTTGTTGTGCAATGTTACTGAAAGTTTCAATAAGAATTTTCCCTAGTTTTGTTTGCATTATTTTGATGTTAAATTCCTCTCATTTGCTGTAGTAAATCATATTGCTTTGAGTATTTGAAGTGTATTTTAGGTGGATATTGAAGGGGTTTACATCCTCATACATCGACTTGAGTAGCAATAGATCCTGAGAAATTCAATGCCTGATGAAAAAAAAACGGGAGAGCTTCAGAGCTTCATAACAAAAAACGAATGGCTGCAAATTTTCCAAAATTAAACGCTTAATGGTAGAAAAACATCAACACCTAAAATAAAGCAAATTCTAAGCAGAAAAATGACCAGATGGGTGACAGAAACCTAAACCTGGAGAGCTAAAACCGCTCGTTATACATCATTAACAGCTTCCGTTTCACATCACGGATACATAAAATAGCAGCAATCAGTAAAATTACACAAAACCTAGGCAGAAAAAACAACTAGCACCCAAACCAACAAAATGGAACTGCTGGGAAAGAGAATAAACGTGGAAATTAAATGTTTCATAATAGACATAAAATTGGTGTTAAGCTCAACAATATTAAATCCCCTAGGACATAAAATAATATCAGACAACAGAATTCTTAAAATCTCGAAGCATTAGATTTGAGAAGCACCAGACTTAAGAAAATGAATAGCAGCTCCAGGAAAATTAGCAGAATAGAATAAATAATGTCATGCAACGAAATGAATTACATTAAATACGATAAATAATGTTTCAGAAATATAAAAACTAAGAAATGAAAATCACTCGTATTAAATTTAACACATACGGGCGGCATTGAGGGTCTGTTGCCGATGTACATGATAAGTGTAACAAGTGCAAGTGTTACAACCAGCCCAATAGAGGAGGGGGATGTTATAATTTGTAGGGATGTTATTTGCTGCGCTTTTCTGATTTTTTCCTGCGATGAGAGTGTCTTATCGTTTTCGTTCTTGCGCACCGCCGGTCGAGATCGAATAACAGGAGGACTGTTCTCGGCCATCTTAATCTCTCTGTTTTCTGTTCAAGCTTCAGTGACGAATTGACTATCAGAGACAATAGTTTATCTTACGGCTCTGATCTCTGAGCTTGTTGCGGATCGAACGCGTGACCAACTCAATGGAAATTTGGTTGTGCCAGCAAACTCTATATGTTCCCACGTCGCCTTATTTTAAGCCGTCTAAATATCGACGAGCAAATATTTGGACTTAGTGTTGTAAGTAAATAAACTAGCACCTTGGTGTGCAATGGGTACGCCCAAGATTTGTAGAAGGATCATAAAATCTGAATTCTTTTCTAACTTATTTTAGATTTTAGAATATCATCATTTTTTTTTTCACTTGTTATTAGTTATTCAATATATTCTTAATATTTTTTTTTAGGAATTTTGTTTAAACAAAATATTAATAGTTAGTTTCCAAACAATATGTTACTCCATATTCTAATTATTTATCCAAGGAAAATGACCACTTTGCTATTGTAAAGTATTTGCTTCATAAAATTAAAGAGTAGTTGTCCAAACTAAAATGAGACATTGTTTGACCTATAGAAGTTTGTCTACATTTTGCCAAATAGTCTAACATACCTAGTATATGCTTGGACACTTTGGTAAAAACAAACCTAGGTGCCTTATTTATGTTGAGACATTTTATATACATGTCAAGTAAGGTGATGAAAATGAAAAGAAATCTTAACTTGTTTAGGCTACAAAAAAATGGGTTGGAGCTCATCCAGTAGCTTTGTAACAACAATGGGTTTCTAATTTATTCTTTGTTTTATTGTGAATTGATTGAAGTAGCATAAGGGAGACCAATTTAGTTCATCTCATTTCAAAACAAAATCAACTTCAATAGGGTTATGCAATATTTTGCCTTACAAGCTTTACTTTTTTTTATTGACATTTTTTACAGAATGATAAATATGACCAACGATGAAAGTTGAAAATCATTACACAAAATCCAATGATCTATGAAAGGATTACTATGTATCAATTGAAATAGAAAATTTACAATATCATTTTAAAAATAAATTTAATAATTTACATTAATGAATACAATATATAATAATTTAATTTAATTTATACTGTATTAAAAATTATTGTATATTAACTATATATTGTAGTACAATATATAATTATATTATTTGCCTATGCTAAACAACCACCGATGAGAAAATATATTGCTTATCATATGGTTTGTAGCATTCCAATTATGAAAAAAAAATACTTTTCTCCTTTTATGATTCGTTCTCCATAATTTTGTTAGTGATTTTTTTTAAGTCATTAGAAATTGGAGGAAATAATCCTTTGTCCGATGGACAATGACTATTTGTAGCATTCCCTAATGTTTATCTCTAGGGTTTTATCTACTCCAATCGAAATTGGAATGACAAATATGATAAGAAAAAATATGTGGTATTGCTATCAAGATACCCGTGTTTCATGAGTAGTGGTTCATATGAACCCATCTCTCATGAGAATGAATGGAACACTTAGCAATCATTGGATCCAGGTGATACTTACAAAGGTTAAGCACCAAGACTTCTTGGGAGGTCACCCATCCCAGTACTACTCCAACTTGAGTGCACTTAACTATGAAGTTTCCTCCATGGTTAAATGTACTCTGCTTGCAACCCCATTTGCAAAACCTTCAGCAAGTGTTGTGTCTTATGAACCATTTATTAGAAAGCCCTTTAAGCTCATCAATTGATAAGTAGGAGATATTTTCCCCAACAAGTTAAATTGTGATATTGCTATCAGGATTATATTGTGTAATTTTTCCAGTCAAACTCACTGACCCGGGTTTCATGAGTAGTGGTTCATATGAACCCATCTCTAATGGGAATGGATGATTAACAAATATAATATAATCATAATCTTATTTTTTTTAAATTATATAATCATAGTTGTAGTTTAATCATATAATTATAAATATAATAAACTTAATCTTAAATTTAAATATTAATAAAAATATAATAAATTATAATTATTTTTCTTTAATTTTAATCTTAACAAATATTGATTCCAGATAAAATTAACTTTGTAAACGTAAAAGAAATTAAAAATAAAAATAAAACCTAATACCAAGGTAAAACAAAAAATTGAAATCTTAAAAGGGGAATAAACATACATTAAAAGGATACTTATTATGCAAATTTTTTAATGATTAGTTATTAACAAGTGCATCCAGGTTTTCAATAAAGCCTCCACGATCAAATAAAGTTCGGATTATAATAGCATAAAATAGAAGACCAAATTTCAAACAGTTATCGAGAAAAAGAAAGCGGCAGGAAAAAATCGTAAGGAAAAGTAGTGAGTACCACATGAAAAATTTGAGGGTAAAAAAACACCAAAATCGATGGACAGACGATATATCTTGAATCGTCTTGCACTTGCACGGATGCTTTAATCATCATAGATTCGCTAACTCAGTCGATTTGTTTCAAATAAGAAACGCCTTCGACGTAATTAAATAGATATTTTTACTAAATATATTTATAATATTTAAGATCGTGTAGCAAAGCGAGGGCTTTGCAAGTGGGTTTCTTCCCCACGTGTCCATTGAAGATATGCCCACTGTGCAGACTCTTTGTGGTCTTCTTTAATGTTTTTTCTTGGTTTTGTTGTTGTCTTTCTCTTTGGTTCGGTCGGTTGCCCCGTTCAAGTTTGTTTTTCCTTGGTTTATCGCATGTTGTTTATGTGTTTGTTGGGTGCCTTTTAGGGCTCAATTATTTCCTCTCTTGGGCTTGTGTTGCTGATATGGCAAATGATGTCTTAGTTAATCATTGTTTGGAGAGACAAAATGATAATCATTTCGAGGAGAAGCAGAATGACAATCATACCAAGGAGAGGCAGAATGTTCCCTGCTCTAGCAATGATGATGGTCGGGGTGCTCATGAATTTAGAGGCTCCAAACCTTCATATAAGACTATGGTTGCATATGGGTCTATTCCTAAATGCCTAGATTCTGCTTGTTTTGAAATTTCTTTGAGTGAGAAAGATGTGGGCGACAGAAGATACCAACCCAACACTGATGGAAATCGACGAGGAGATAGTGCAGAGTCAGGTAGTCCCTACAATCCTGGTGGAGGAAAAGGTAAGAACCCTAATCTTGTTGGTAATATCCTTTCTTTGTCATTGAACCGGGACATGTTAATTTCTATTAAGGAGGAATAAACTAGGCTTAAAAGCATTGCAATTTTCTTTTTCTGCATGGATGTTAAATTTCTTCCTGCACGCAAATTTCTATATGATTGGATAAACAATGTTTGGGGCAAAAAGCTCAGTATTTTTGTAAGTTTTAGCAGAATGATACAGAAGGGATTGTTTGTGATATTTTTTAAGAATCATGCTATGCAAAAGAAGGTGTTAAATAAAAGTTTCTGGAACGTAGGGCAGACCATGTTCAGAGCCCTACCATGGTCTCCCAAGGGTAACCATGACAATTTTATTTCTCAAGCCTCTCCCTTCTAGATAGAACTCAAAGGTATTCAACCAGAATTCTGGTCCTTTTGACCACATTTGTTAAAACCCTTAGGCTTTGTTCTGCAACTTGAGGACACTAAAGTCACTCTCCCTCACCTTAATGCCCACATTCTCTTGGCCTCCACTCCGGGGGTCTCCTTCCGAGAGAGCATATAATTAGAATTCGATGGAGATACCTATCAATGGGAGATTTCTAAACTTGGGGACATTGGTGCATGTTTCCACTATAAGTTGAATGGCCATACCAAAAAGGATTGCCCATTGCTTAAAAATATCCAGAAAGATTTTCAAAATGGTACAAATAATGGTAGACATCCTAACCCTAAAGATACCAGAGCTATTGTTGATACTCATAATGACACCTTTGTTACTTTAAACAATCCTCTGTTTGATGAGGAATATGAAGTGAGACATGCTTCCATACCTACCTCTGAACCCCCCAAGAGGAATTCTGCTATTCCCCAGTATATTCTAGTACCTAGAGAGAAAGTTAATGAAGATAACTCTAGCAAAAAAAATGCCCAACAGATTGCACTAGCTAATATTAATACAGAGGCTAAGAAACATAAAGAGGCCAACATACCTAAGACACATATAGAACAGAAGAATGCATCAGATGTCTCCATGCTTTCAATAATAGCTAATGAAAGAAATTTAAATAAGGAACTCATTTCTGAGACTGAGTGTATCGAGGAGGGGTTCATTGAAGTCATCTCTAAGAAGAAAAAAAATGAAAACATATGAAAGGAATAATAGTCTCAAAAACAATGATAGAAACAACAAAGTCAAGGGAAATGAGATCCTTGAATGTTTCACCAGGCTATGCAGAAATACAACACCCTTAATTGGTCAATGATGAAGATACAAATCAATAGCTGGAATATGAGAGGTATGGAAATGCCAGACAGAAAATACATTGTTAGAAGATGGTGTAACAACCTACCTAGTAAGTGTAATGGCAGAAATATGGAGATCTTTAAATAGGGTTATGAACAATGGAGATTAGCACATAAAAGAGACCATATGCCACATTTAACCACTTACATTTAATTGTAATGGTAAGGAATGTAAATCTAGAAATGTTTGCAAAGAATAATGGAATAAAATACATACCTCACAATATAGCAGATCTGGAAAAGCCTATTTTTTGATGTCTGTGTTGAGTTTGTGGAAATTTTGCAACCGGATCTGGAACAAAAACATAGAGATGGAAAAAATCTAGAAATATTTTTCCTTTCTGAGTCAGGTCTACCTTGACCCAAATGCTGGGGTGCAATTGTACCCCAAAATGTTGACCTTGACATGCACTGCTTCGACAGAAATTTTGTTCGCGGATCTTGAAAGTTTGTCGAAAAGGGTATCCAAATCTGCTCTGCAACTCCCTAAATAGCGACTGTAGATATATGAAAATGGTGTTTTGGGGTGGCTATATAGGTTTTTGCCTTATTCAAACCCCCGTTTTGGTGGTTTCCACCTCCATGAATAGCTGGATGTAATAGAATATGTGTGTGTGTGTGTTGCTCTTAGGAAGAGCTTTGAATGTGCAATTCCAAGATCTAATCCTCTAGATTGAAACCCTAGCATGAATTAAAATGAGAGAGAAATGCATAGATTTGAATATGATAAAGAAAGCATACCAAGCCCCCAAGGCTAAAGTATTCTTACCAAACTCACAATCCGTAATTGCTACCCCATGATTGTATATTTTGAATGCTTGAATGTTGAAAATGGTAGAGTAAAGAAGAAGGAAGGATGGAAGAACTCTTTCTTGCTCCAATGAACATCCACACTAGCTTATCCACAAAAATGCTTGCATATTTTAAGGCATCATCATATCTTGTCCTCCTATATCATCCTCTTGCATTATTGCATCATCATGTCATCATTGTATCATGTCATAATATCATGATCTCATAATCTCCTCATAATGTCATATCCAAATGAAGGCAAAAGAGAGTACTTATATAGAGATTTCAAGGTAAGCCTACTGGGGCAATGCAAGGGCCCATAATTCAAATTTCACCTTGAATCATGGTCCAATCAAAATGACCAACTAAGGAGGAAATGCATTTAATTAAATTTAAATGAAAACCCTTCCGCATTTGGATCTGGGGGCCAATTTTAGATTTAGGACCATGTTATGATCCAAATTTGAAAGCGGGAACCAAAAACTGACAGAGGTCAAGGTCGACCTCAACCCTAACCTAGGTCAAGGTCGACCTCAACCCTGACCTGAGGTTTCAGGCCAGTCAACATAGAATGCCAGTGAAGTTCCCAGGTTGGGCAGGGGCCTAGGAAGCTGGGAAAACCAAACAGAATGCTGGAAATAGGCACAAGGGCCTAGAAGAGATGTGATGAAGGCTAGGATAACCAATACATGGGTCCTACCTAGAAAATAGAGTGATGGAGAAGGGAATCAAGGAGAATCCTCAGGATCCTAACCCTAATTCCAAGTGTAGATGCATCCTAAATGCAAATCTATCATGTAAGTGCACTAAAAGAGGGTGATAAACCTACCAAAATGGAAGTGCTTCCATTTTAAGATGATAAATTTAGCCCCCACTTTAGCTTAGATATGACACTATGTGAATATGCAAACTAAAGTAAGAAAATATCATAAAGATAAAAAGGATATAGCCAAGTCCTCAATGTAGAGATCCTGCAAGAAATCGTTAGTGCCCGCAACCTGCAGCACACAAGGTTAATGAAAATCCATAAATCGCCTAAGACTTACAAAGATGAGATTGAGAAGTGTATAGATCCCCTTATGCCCCCTTGTTTCAGCTTTCTACTTTTGAAGGGTGAAACTGGGTGATAAGGATATCCCTATACACTGGATATGCACCTTGTTGAAAAAGATTTTCCTACACCAGTTAGAAGGATCCTAAACCTTCCTAAACTGATTCAAGGAGTTAGCTAGGTATCTGAATCACAATTCCAACACCGTAGATGGCACTAAAAATGGAGCTACAACACTCAAGTTATGATGAAAAGAGTGAATTTCTATCTAAAAGCATATGAAGGGAAATTCGAATTTAACCTATGTAAACCCTAACAAAAACCTTAAAAATCCTCACAAAAACCCTAATTTCCATCTACAAATATGGGAAGAGAGCACATACCTCCTCATTCTTACCATTTGAAAAATTTAGGAGAGAAAGCAAGATGTCAATCAGAGAAGAACTTCAAGCGACACGATTGGAGCTCCTGAGACAGTGCGTGACCACATGACAACCACTTCTTGAGGTAAGTTCACTATTTTTGAAATATGTAATCTCAATTTATTGTTTTGATAGGAAAGGTCAACCCTAACCCATAAAGGTAGACCTTGACCCAGTTATGTTGACCTTGACCCTTTAAGGTCAACATGAACTAGGAAGGTCCAGACCCTCCTCTAGAGTGAGGTTGACCTTGACTTAAAAAGGTCGACCTTGACCCAGGAAGGTTGACCTTGACCCAGGAAGGTCGACCTCGACCTAACAGAGGTTGACCTTGACCTAGTCAAGTTGGATGTACATTTTAATGATTACAGAGTTCTAATATGATTTTGCTTTATGCTAACAAGACCTGGTTTGTCTCTGAGAGCACCCCTTTGGAGGGCCGATAGTGTTGATCAGAGAGAAGTTGTCCGAGCTAGACAACGATGAGACACACCTACTAAGAGACGTGGGACTGTAATGGGTAGCATTCCTACCATAGATGAGATTTCATTGAGCCATGATATCGTTTATTATAGAGAGGTGGAATGAGGACACATGTTCCTTTCATCTTCCCTTAGGAGAGATCATATTGACACTAGAGGATGTATACAGGATACTGCGACTTCCAGTTCAGGGCGAGCCTGTTAAACTGAGAGTAAAGTGATGTTCCAAGGATATTCACATAGATGCAAAGTATTGTATAGGACGGGTTCCACATATGCAAACCCAAGCAAACCACATCACTCTATCAGCTATACTAGCAGGCCCGACACCCTTGGTACGGAGGGTTATGTTGTGTATACTTTTTTTGGTTGTAGTACCCAACACAAAGGGTACAATATTTTCAACACCTTTTACCCATCTCGTATGCGAGATGGAGAGTGATAGGACCATCTTCCTGTGGGGCCACAACATGCTAGCCCATCTATATCATGAGTTATGTCAGTTGGTGAGATATCGATGAGAGAGTCTCAAGGTATGCACACTATTGCAGATTTTTTTATTCAAGCACTTCACATGTACACAACCATAGGGTTATCTGGTGATGGTAGATGCGATCACACCTAGAGCCTTTTCTTATCCACTAGGAGTTTCCTGGCAGTACGAAGATATCCTTTACTGGAGGGTGCGTATAGACCGTATACGAGGTACAAATGTGATATGGAGACCATACTATTGTATGATAGAGTGGCCAGATACACGACATTAGATGAGACACTCACAGTAGCACAAGCTAGTAGAGGGTCATCCCAGTCACATAGTAATGTTGTATTACTATGACAGAGTGATGAGACAGTTTGTTCTTGTACAGGGAGTCCCTAGAGCAATACCTCAGTACGCGCATCCGATGAGATACTATCAGAGACCCGACGCTATACATCGGCCATCAGTATAAGATATTATAGACAGTGATATAGATGAGAGAGAGGATGTAGAGGTAGCCCCTGATGTGACCCCAATAGGCATCAGCAGGGATTACATCAAATACTGCAGTCTCGAAAGAACCCACCCCATCTTCCCTGATGACTATCCCAGAGATGATCCAGGCCTTTCAGAGAGGACACATCAAGATAGTGACGTACCAGAGGAGGAGGAGGATCCCACCTCCAAGGGAGATTCCATGGAGGAGGAGAGAGCAGATAGGATGCCCCCAATGGGTAGTATAGATGTGGATGAGCATGTTGCTCATGCAACACCACTAAGATCACGATGACCTCCACGCGCCCATACAGAGACACCACCTCCGAGACCTAGACATAGAAAGCTCAGAGAGATTATTCACTCCATGCCCCCACCATCTAGACCCTTCAGTGATACCCAGGAGGGAGATCCAGGTATAGAACATATATTTTTTTGAAAAATTTAACTTAATTTTTGAAGGAAAAGTACTAACATATAAATGTATTTTAATTTTGCAGCCAGCGTAGCGGAGTGGAGGAGCTTCGTATCTGAGGTACTGAAGGATACATGCCTATCCTATCGACTACCAGCTAGTGAGCGAGAGTTCCTTGTTGGTCACAGAGATCCTGACAGGCATGTTGACATCTTTGCTTGTGTCCAGCGAGAGCTAAGGTTATGTGGAGAGAGAGAAAGAGAGAGGAGAGGTTGATGGCTAACCTACAGAGATCACAGGAGCATGTTTATGATCTTAGTATGTTGAGGATCCACTTGTGGACTACCGTACAAAGATCTGCATCTTCACATCATAGATCAAAGAGATCTAGGACCATCGACCCTCAGATCATAGAGATAGAGAGAGTGATAGATAGGGAATTGTGCCACATATGTATCAAACTCAAAGAACAAAATTATATATCGATGAAAAAATCTCTTTGCTAGTTAGTTATGTGTTTGATTACTATATTTTCACCAAAAACATAAAACTTAATAGAAAAAAGAATGTGTATAAATTTATTCAAACGTAATCCGCTAAAATCACATAACTTATAAAACAAACATAACTATTTTATAAGGAATACACCAGGAAGAATGATGTATTAAGGATAATACCATTTTAAATGCATAATATTGATAGGCTCCTTAAGAGGTACACCATCCATATCAGTAATTTTGTAAGCACCTGAACCAAAGTCTTCAATTACAACAAAAGGTCCAAGCCAATTAGGGCTAAAATTTCCTTTTTCACCAGGTAAATCATTCACATTTCTTTGATTCTCATATAGCACTAAATCACCCATTGAAAATGATCGTTCAATTACCTTATGATTATACTACTTCTGAAGTGATTTATGATAAGCTTTTATATGTTCCAAAGCATTTATTCATTGTTCATCCAACATTTCTAATTCTTTTAAACGGTGTTCTTGAAATGTATCTTTGTCAATTATCCCATGAAATGAAACATGTAAAGAAGGTATTTATGATTCCAAAGGCATAATAGCATCAGTACCATAGACAATATTATAAGGAGAAGTACTCCTAGCAGTATGGACACTAGTCCTATAAGCCCATAAAGCATAGGTAAGTTGGGTATGCCAATCTTTCGCATGCTTATTAACTATTTTCTTTAGAATTTGTTCGATGACCTTATTTGATGCTTTAGCTTGACCATTAGATTGAGGATAATAGGGAGTTGAAAATCTATATTTAATTTGATATTTCTCTAAGAATTTCATGACTTCTTTATTCTTGAAAGAGGTACCATTATTTGAAACTATCGTTGAAGGAATACCAAATCATGTTATAATATTGTTAAGAATGAAATCACAAATAACATCCATACTAGTTGAACAGAGAGGGACAACTTCCACCCACTTCATAAAGTAATCTGTAGCTGTTAGGATGTATGTATGTCCTTGAGAAGAAGGCGGTGAGATTTTTCCAATAAGATCAAAACCCCAAATACTAAAAGGCCATGGAGCCACTTGATTACGAAGCTCACGAGCAGGAGCATGAATCAAATTACCATGTTGTTGACATTAAGGACACTTCTTAACAAACATGAAATAATATTGCTCCATTCTTTGCCAATAATATCCCATTCTAAGAAGTTTATTGACTAAAGATTCTCCACCAAAATGTCCCCCACAAGAACCAGAATGAGCTTCATCCAAAGCTATCAGAATTTTGGTTCTACGAAGACATCTTAACAACAAACCATCATAAGAGCATTTGTAAAGCGTATCTCCTAAAATGATATAATGTTATGCAAGCTTCCTAATACGATTACACATGTTCCTTGTTTCTGATTTAGGAAAAGTATCATCTTTCAAAAAATGAAAGATATGAGAATACCATTCATCCAAATGCAAATTGAAACAATCAGAGGTAACCTTATTAGAAATTGTAGGGTTTTTCAAAGTATGTATATTAAATTGAAAGTCTTCAGCATTATTCTCAAGACAAACCAAAGAAGCTGTGATTGTCATGGCGTCTGCATGTCGATTATCTTTCCTAGGTAAAGTTTGAATCGTATAAGAAGAGAATTGTGAAAGAATATCAAGATGCAAGTCTCTATATTGTGTCATTTTATCATTCTTAGTTTGATAACCTCCTTTAATATATTCTACAATCAATTGTGAATCTCCATAAGTTTCCAAGTTTTTAATGTCGAGGGATGAAGCTTCTCGTAAGCCAGCTATAAGAGCTTCATACTTCGCAATATTGTTAGTACAAGGAAAAGTCAATTTATATGACATAGGGATTGGTTTTTTAGTAGGAGGGATCAAGATAATGCTAACACTAGAACCTGTCTTACATCTAGATCCATTAAAATATAATTCCCAAACATCATCCTATTTAATAGCTAGAATTTTTTCATCGGGGAATTCTATTGAAGTAAAGCATGTATCAAAATGAGGACGAGGAGGTTCATCCAAATAATCTGTTAAATCTTGTCCTTTAATTGAATTTTGAGAAATGAAATTTAGATTAAATTCCGTAAGTAACATCACCCACTTTGCAAGATGGCTAGAGAGATCAGTCTTTGAGAAAATATGTTTCAAAGGATTAAATTTAACAATCACATTGACTTCAACATTTAATAGATAATGCCTGAGTTTCTGACAAGCATAAACTAAAGCTAAACATTGTTTTTCCAAGTCTGTATATATATTTTTATAATCAAGTAAAGTCTGAGTAATGTAGTACACATGTCTTTCCTTACCTTCACTATCATGTTGAGCCAATAATGCACTCACTACATTCAAAGTGGCTGAAGTATACAGATAAAAGGGTTTATCAAATTGAGCAGGTTGCAAAATAGGAGGATTAGCGAGATACTCCTTAAATTTCTCAAAGGATCGTTTACATTCCTCATTCCAAGAGAAAGTGGTATCCTTTCTAAGCAAGGAAGTAAAAGGAACAGTTCTATCAGCTAAGTTTGAAACAAAGCGACGGATGGCTTGAATTTTTCCTTGTAAACTTCGTAACTGAGAAATGTTCTTAGGAGGATGCATATTAACAATAGCATCAATCTTTTCAGTATCGACCTCTATGCCTCTCATAGAGATTATAAACCCTAATAATTTACCAAAATCAACTCCAAAAGCATATTTCTTAGATTCAATCTCATATTGTAACTTCTAATCCTTTCAAATATTTGTCGTAAAATGCTAACATGATCTCCTCTTTGTATAGATTTGCCAAGATATCATCCACATAATCCTCAAGAATTTTATGAATGTAATCATGAAAAAACAAAGTCATGGCTCACTAATAAGTTGCTCCCGCATTTATTAATCCAAAAGACATCATGACCCAACAAAATGTTCCCCAAGGTGTTATAAATGTGATCTTAAGTTGATCTTCGGTAGGAATAAATATTTGATTATAGCCCGAAAATCCATCCATAAAAGATAATAGAGCATGACCCGCTATTGAATCCACAATCATATCAAAATTAGGTAATGGGAAATCATCTTTTAAGGATGCCTTATTTAAATCTCGAAAGTCCGTACACATTATTATCTTATTTTCTCCTTTTGAAACAACCACAATGTTTGAAATCCACTCTAAGTAATAAATAGAGTGGACGAATCTAGCACCCAATAATTTTTCAATTTCAGCTTTAACTAATAAGGCAATTCCTGGATTCATCTTTTAGATTTTCTGCTTAACAGGTTTAGCATTTGGTTTGAGAACAATATTGTGAGTAACAATCTTAGGATCTATACCCGGCATATCCGAATATGTCCAACAAAAATATCCTTATATTAAAGTAAAATGGAAACCAACTGATCATGTTCATCTTAATTCAAATATTTCCCATTTTTTATCATTTTCTCAGAGTCATTTTCATCCACTTGAACCTCAATAGTCTCAATTATGAGCAAATTACTTTGTATCGGAGAATCCATTGGTAAAGGAGAAATATCCCATTCATCATGTTCTCCAAAATAATATTTTGTGTTTAGACAATAGGGCTTCCTTCTTTTATGATGAAACATATGTAGATCCTCATAAGCTCCTAAAAAATTTGCAGAAGCTTCATCTTCGGGAAAAACATCCAAGATAGGTTTTTGATCCATGTCGAGGAGGAGCGGGTTAACCAACTTCAAATGTCCACCATAGATATGATTAACATTGAGAGGAAAATTCAATGGTTGTTTGTAAGGATTGAACCCCAATCCATGTGTAATCATAAATTTTGTTGTCCAAAGGTACTTGTATACATTGTTTGTATTTACCACATCCTTTCCCATTAAATCCTGATTTACTAAGCAGATGATAACCGCAACCATATCTATCAGCCATATCAAATTGAGTTAAAGGAGCTACATATGTTACAATGTCACAGCAATTAGGTTTTATTGTTTCAATTGTTTCTTCCATTGAGGCAGCAACAAAGTTACTTTTTAATTCCGTAGAAAGTGGGGAAGGAGTAAAAACTTGTTTTTCAAACCCACTTTGTTGTTTCATGAATTCCAAATCAGAAACTTTATATTATCCAATAAAGGAAGGATTAAAGTCAAAGAAGAAGATGGAGCTTCATTTTGTTTAATCATAGGTGGCCTTTCAGGTTCTTTACTTGGTTGGAGAGGTTCAAAAACGTTAGCATATTCCGCATTTAAGCAAAGATCCGACGCATCATCCACATGTAGTGTATACATCATTTTTTTATAAATGAACCTAAACTTGCGATGAAGAGTAGAAGGAAATGTATGCATATTATGTAACCAAGGTCTACCTAAAAGAAGGTTATAATTGAGAGATCCAGGCATAACATGAATAGGTGCATTGAGTATAACTGGACCAACTTTAAGAGGTAGCGTAATAATGCCCAAAGTTCTCTTTGCAATATTATCAAATCCATGAATAGGGACATTATCAGGTTGAATAGTTGTAAGATCAGCCTTAATTTCCTTAATCATATCCATGCTAGAAACATTAAGCCCATATCCATTGTTAATTAATGTTCTACGAATGATACTCTGATTAATAGAAACAACAACCATAAGAGCATCATATTGATTCTGCACCTCAACAAAAGGTAAATCATCGTCGGTAAACACAATAGGATTTACAAAAGGCATAGTATGCATGCATTCCAAGAAGGAATTAATATTATCTTGGTTAGGAGGCGAAGCAGGAAGGGTAGATAAAGCCTTCTGCAATGCCTCATGATATGTCAGAGAAGTTTGAAGCAATTCCCATAAAGATATCTTAGCGGGAGTAGCAAGTAATTGTTCAACTAAGTCACACTCCTTAAAGGAAGATGGTTACTTAGGTGCTTGAGGAAGCATAGGTTGAGAATGAGGTAAAGAAGCTGGAATAGTAGGATGAGGGTTATTCTGTGTTCAATAAGCATGAGAAACAGAATCCGTGTTATCAAAGAAATCCAAAGGATCTCCAGGTTTACCCTTAATTTTTATTCAAGGACATCCTTTCACTGTCAACAAAGGTTTAGGATATAAAATTCTAGGTGCATCAATGTTGCAAATAGTGGAACATGAAGGTAACCATGCACACACCCTATGGTAAAGGTCAATTGAAGAGGCTGTGGAGGAGGATGAAAGAGGAATAGGATCAATGGAGATTATATTCAGACAATTTCCATCCTCACTACCATGTACCTTATTAGGGGATCTATCCTCTTTTGCAATAAAATCCTCATCAAAGTATTCAAAACAAAAATCATACATGTTGAACACAAAGTAGCACTACAAGCATGAAAAATGTAAATGTTTCTGTATTTTTAACGAAATTTTGTGATTTTTATTTTGAAATATAAATGCAAGAGCATAAAATAAATCTACTTGTTATATGCATGTAAGATCTAACATAAAATGAAAATCTAAAACCAAAAGAAAGAGTTGTCCATCGTGGGTTCACCAAAATGTAATGGCAGAAATATGGAGATCTTTAAATAGGGTTATGAACAATGGAGATTAGAACATAAAAGAGACCCTCTACCACATTTAACCACTTACATATAATTGTAATGATAAGGAATGTAAATCTGGAAATGTTTGCAAAGAATAATGGGATAAAATACATACCTCACAATATAGCAGATCTGGAAAAGCCTATTTTCTAATGTCTGTGTTGAGTTTATGGAAATTCTGCAACCGAATCTGGAACAGAAACACAAAGACGGAAAAAAACCAGAAATATTTTTCCTTTTTGAGTTAGGTCAACCTTGACCCAAATGTGGGGGCGCAATTGTACCACAAAATGTCGACCTTGACCTGCATTGCTCCAACAGAAATCTTGTTCACGGATCCCAAAAGTTTGTTGAAAAGGGTATCCAAATATGCTCTGCAACTCCCGAAACAATAACTATAGATATCTAAAAATGGTGTTTTGGGGTGGCTATATAGGGTTTTTCCTTAGTCAAACCCCCATTTTGGTGGTTTACACCTCCAAAAATAGCCGAATGTGATAGAATATGTGTGTGTGTTGCTCTTAGGAAGAGCTTTGAATGTGCAATGCCAAGATCTAATCCTCTTGATTGAAACCCTAGCATGAATTGAAATGAGAGAGCAATGCATAGATTTGAATATGATAAAAGAAAGCATACCAAGCCCTCAAGGATAAATTACTCTTACCAAACTCACAACCCGTAATTGCTACCTCATGATTGTATCTTTTGAATGCTTGAATGTTGAAAATGGTAGATCAAAGAAGAAGGAAGGATGGAAGTACTCTTTCTTGCTCCAATGAACATCCACAATAGCTTGTCCACAAAAATGCTTGCATGTATTAAGGCATCATCATATCTTGTCCTCCTATATCATCCTCTTGCATTCTTGCATCATCATGTCATCATTGCATCATGTCATAATCATGTCATAATATCATGATCTCATAATCTCCTCATAATGTCATATCCAAATGAAGGCAAAAGAGAGTGCTTATATAGAGATTTCAAGGTAAGCCTCCTAGGGAAATGCAAGGGCCCATAATTCAAATTTCACCTCGAATCATGGTCCAATCACAATGACCAACTAAGGAGGAAATGCATTTAATTAAATTTCAATGAAAACCCTTCCGCATTCGGATCTGGGAGCCAATTTTAGATTTAGGAACCTGTTATGATCCAAATTTGAAAGCGAGAACCAAAACTTGACAGAGGTCAAGGTAGACCTCGTAGGTTAGGGTCAACCTTGACCCTGACCTGAGGTTTTAGGCCAGTCAACATAGAATGCCAGTGAAGTTCCCAAGTTGGGGAGGGACCTGGGAAGATGGGAAAACAAAACAGAATGCTGGAAACAGGCACAGGGACCTAGAAGAGATGTGATGAAGGCTAGGAGGACCAATACATGGGTCCTACCTAGAAAATAGAGTGATGGAGAAGGAAATCAAGGAGAATCCTTGGGATCCTAACCCTAATTCCAAGTGTAGATGCATCCTAAATGCAAATCTATCATGTAAGTGCACTAAAAGAGGGTGCTAAACCTACCAAAATGGTAGTGCTTCCATTTTAAGATGATACAGTAAGGACATAATCTTTCTACAAGAGATTAAGGTCACTAGATATCAAACCTTTAATGTACTTACACTTATTTGGGACAGTTCCAAATGCCTATACTCTAGACATGATAGAAGGAAAGGAGGTCTAGCAACACTTATCAGCCCCTTTTGGAGTGATAAACCCATGGAACATAGATTATCTCCATGAAACAGAGCCCTATGGATCACTTTAAATAGAAATGGCAAAACTATAGGAATCTGCAATATCTATGCTCCTAATAATTATAGAGATAGGGCAAAACTTTGGGATTGGCTGACAACCAACCTTCATGAGGCTGCATGGACATTTATTGGTGACTTCAACATGATTGAATCTCCTAGGGATAAAGCAAGAGGTGAAAAATTTGATTGGAAAGGCAATGAATATTTCTTCTGGGCCAGGTTCAAGAGACACTTTTCTATTTATGATCCCATGGAAGGGCTTAGAGGTAATGGAGAGGGCATTTGGTTTACCTGGTGCAATAACCAGAGCAACAAATCTAGGATCTATTGTAGACTTGACAGAATCTATATCAATTTGCTTGACATTGGGTTGATACATAACCAAGGACAACTCCCCATTGGTGTTTCTCATGCTAGCATGTTTGATCACTCTCCCATTAGTGCTTGTATCGCCCTTAAGAACACATATGACCAGACCAAGACCGACCCTAAGAGGCATTTTTTTAAACTAAATATTTCCTTAATAAAAAATGAGGATCACTTGGATGCTTTGAGGATGGTTACTATCCTTTCAAAATACAGGTCTGCAGACTCTGCACCTATTACTATTTGGGATAATCTTGTTGAAGCATGGAGAACTACCTCTCAAACCATTGGAGCTAAAGAAGCTAAAGATAGAAATTTCAAGGAAAAGAAGCTCAATTCCAAACTTATCAATATTGAAATGGAGTTACAAAATAAGGGAGACAATGTGAATCTGGAAAAAGAGTTGATTGCCACTAAGCGACAACTGAGATCCATACAAAAAATACAAAATCCAGGGACAAAATATTAGGGCCAAGGCCAACTAGTTTCAAGAAGGGGACAAAGGTACAAAATAATTCTTTAATATCATTAGAGAAAAATAGAGCAGAGAAATTATTAGTGGTATACAGACAACAGATGGACTTAGCAGTGATAGTAATACTATTATGGACACATTTGTGGATTTCTACAAAAACCTATTCATCTCTAAACATAACGAAGGGAATTTCCTTTGTATGGCATAATGTACTAGCATCATCCCAAGGAAAATTAAAAGGGATCAATATAGCAGATTAATCAAGGAAATATCCATTCGAGAAACTGAGGATTCCATTGGGGCACTAACCAATGGGAAATCACCCAGAATTGATGGCTTACCTGCTCAATTCTACAAAGCTAATAAAGAGTGGATATCAATTAAACTCTTTGACCTATATAGATATGCCTTTGATGTAGGGACCTTGAGGAATAAGGTCAATAGAGGATTAATTAAACTCATCCCTAAAGGAGATACAACCCAAGTCAAGAATTGGAGACCAATTACATTATTAAATACATGTCATACAAAGTGATAGCTAAATTATTAGCTAAAAGGGTCTCTGAAGTACTTAATGATATCATTTTAGTCACTCAAACAAGCTTCATTAAAGGCAAGTATATTATTGAAAACCTTATCACTAGTTGGGAGGCTATGCACTGGGCCAAAGACAAGAAACAAAATGCTGCTATGATACTTCTTGATTTTTGAAAAGGCCTATGATACGATTGAATGACACTTTGTTCTGGTTATGTTAAGAAGGAGAGACTAGGAAAAATCATGAATTTCAAACCTAGTTTGATTTTCTGAGAAATTAAGATAATTTTAGAAGGACTATTTATTTCTACTGGTCATAAGAATAAGGTCAATACAAATATACCTATTATTTTCGTAGCTTCGACTCTGCACGTGGAAAAAGACAAAGAAGTTATTGAAGCTCTTTGTAGGCAAATCTTTGATAAAGATATTGCTAGGGAACTCGATAAGGTTATAGATAACATCATTGCGGAGTTAACCATTCTACACCCCAAGAATTACAAATTGATAGTCATTGATGGGAAACCGATACCTAAAATACCAATCTTGGAAATTGAGGACCTTGGATACTTTGAAGTACAAAAACCCATTATCAAAAAAAATGTTAATTTTCTACTCAAACTCATGAGAATTTGAAAAAAAAAGGAAGGTAAATGGTGGAAGAATTAAATGAGGGAGGATGTGATTTACTCAAGTGATGAGGAAGAACGATTGACCAGTAGCATCCAATGAAACTGTAGGGTTAAGTTCTTCAACATTTGCTCGCATGCACATAGACAACCCAGACTAGAAAGGCAAGACCATATGTATGCAATTATAGTTCCTCCAGTCTCGTATAGTTTAGATAGGTTGTTATGTAAAGAAGTTTTCTCCTTATATAAGGTTTATGATAGTTTTAGTATTTATAGATCATAGTGTAACATAAGAAATGAGATATATAGATGTTACATTATGTTACATTTGAAATTGGAATTGTTTATTGAAATGTGTATGAAGAAGGTAGGATTGTCCTCTTAATCCCAAATTTCTTAAAGGGAAGACCCAAATTGATTAACCCTAAAGAAAGGATCAATGCATAAATGAATCAACCTATCAAGGATAGTGATAAAGAGGTAAACCATAATTCATGTTTTATAGAAAGATTAATAACTTTAATTGAATTGAATAGGAGAAATGTACTAACCTTGAAATGTAGCAGATCTGAAGAATGCTATTTTATGAAGCTTGTGTTGAGTTTTTGGAAAATCTGAGACCGGATTTGGAATAGAAATGTAGAGACAAAAAAAAACCTAGAAAACTTTTTCTATTCTAACACAGCTCCGATTTGTACCCTCAAGTCAATGTCACCATTGACCCAGAATTTTTGATTGTGCCCTACGTCAGAATTGACCTAAAAATTCTTAGAATAAAATTCTATTTTCGGATCCTGGAAGTTTGATGAAAAGGGTATCTAGATCTATAATTTGATCTGCTATTCCGAACCTGTACCTACAAGAAAAATGGATTGTTTTTTAGGAGGAGGGGTTTGCCTTAGTCAAACCCCGATTTAGGAATTAACCTTGAAATCAATAATTGAAATAGAGAATGCTAGCAAGTAGTAGAAGTAAATCTAATAATGAAGCTATGATATTCAATAGATATGTAATTGTATTTTGAATGTAAACAAGTATGTAAATATGAAAGCTTGGACTCAATTAGAAACCATAAACCTCCATGATTGTATGCTTGGAATCCACCTTGAGGAGAGAATGAAAGAGTCTTGAGGATGCACAAAGGATCTTTAAGGAAGATCATACCACCATGATGGATAGATCTAGGGTTTGAATTATGAATCTCGAATGCTTGAACCAAATCTCTTCAAAGGCTTGAGAGCTTGAATCCTTGATCTTCAATGGAGAACTTGAATGCTTGAGAGGAAGAATTGAACACTTTGAAAGCTTTAGAACATGTCGAACAATGGATGCTTGAACTTTTTGATTGATGACTTCTTGCTTGATTTGATAATTCGTGCTTAACCTTGCTTGGATGATTGTTACTTAGAGAAAATGAGAGGAGAAAACTTCCTTTTATATGAAACTAGGGTACAATCTTCTAGAGAGGATGACATAGGAGAATTAAATTCCAATTGGACCCATGACCCTAGAAGAGGACCTATATTAAATATAATTTAAGAATCGTTGCTTCAGAACCCAAAATAGCCGACCTGGAAGTGAGAAATGAATTTTTGATGACCTCCGACAGCCGACAGACTTCCAGATTTGAAAGGGGGACCCAAGTCAAGGTCGAGGTCATCCTTGAACTAGGTAAAGGTTGAGTTAGACCTTGACCTTGGTCAAGGTTGAGGTTGACCTTGACCCAGGGAGTTAGGATCCCTGGAAAACATGCCAGATGGGATGGAAGGTGCCCGGAGAGGCCCAATCAGGGTCCTAAACAGGCAGAGAAGTAGGAGAGGATGCAGAAATGATGGGACAATATGATTGTGGTAAAAAACACACCCTAAGGATGGATAAATTTTATTACCATGTAAGTGCTTCCATTTTAAGACGATACATTAAGCCCCCACTTTAGCAGAAGTATGGAAATCGAACATACTTGCGGTAAAGTTTAGAAGAACGACTCTGGTGGATCGCAATGAGGTAGAATATCACTAAGTCAAGGACATGAGCCCCTAGAACAAGGATTCTAACTCAACATAAATGCATAAAGATATGAAAGTAAAGAGCAATTAATCATAGAAAACATACATGATTACATAAGCAAGACAAGAGCAACACTATAAATAACATAGCTTCATGATCTAATCCTACTAGTATGAAAGTGAAACAGAGAAAAGAGAAAGTGATTAACTTGCCTAGTAAGATGCCCACCTTACCATGAATCACCAAGGAGGGAGAGCCCAACGGGTTCACCCATAAATTGTGTTTTGTAATTGTAATGCGTCTTCTGACGCCTTTTGAAATATCCATAGATTCGCATTCTTGTATCACTATGGAAATATAAAATGTGTGTCTTTTTAGGATTTAGCAACTTATGTGCATTACCTTCCAAGGATTTAGCATATTGTCAAATTTAAAATGCGTATCTCTTCAGGATTTAGCAACTTATGTGCATTACCTTCTGAGGATTTAGCAAAAAATAAAATAAAAATGCGTGTCTCTTTAGGATTTAGCAACTTATGTGCGTTACCTTCCGAGGATTTAGCATATTGCAAAATGTAAAGTAATGTAAAATATAGTATAAGGGAGACCCTATATATGCCCCCTCCTTATCATGACTATCCACTAGGCAAGATAAGGAAGAGAAAATAGGATACCTACTTCACAAGGTAAGGAGATATCCAGCTTAACAACAATATATACTATATCCTTAGCAAAGAGTATTGACCCTTACCTCTAGGAACATAGATAATCATGAAATGGATATGTCACATATGGAAAAAGGGTCCTCAAAGAGGAAAAGACCTTATCAGCAAGACCCCCACCGTAGAGGAGTGCTTAGGATAAAATGTCATCTTCTAAAGAAAAGAGGGACCAAAGATTCAATCATCAAGCCCCCTACGATGAAGAGGCAAAGGAATCTCGGAATGAAGGAGTCAAACTCTAACCAAAGCAAGGGCAAGAGTTTATCAAGAGCATAGTTTGAAACATAAAGAAGAGGTGATGACCTAGGACAATCACCTCTCATATAAGAGGGTATCCATAGTCACAACATAAATCTTTATAAGGAAATAATGTTGTATGATAAACAAATGCCACTTAGATAAGGAAAGTATATCCTTAGATAGAGGAAGAAAGAAAAATACCTTGCCCCCCAGGGATGGAAGCAAGGGATATATCAAATAATACCAATAGATGTTATAGAAAAGAGATATCTTGTACAAAACAAATGTCTAGAAAAGATATCACGAGTGATTATATAATAGAAAATTATAAGGATTGAATGTAGAAAGAATAACCAATTAAACTCAAAACAAGATATATGCTAAGAGTAAAATGGATCCTAGAAAACTGGAATGAAATACCTCTTGCTCCCCATTTAAAAGACAAGATGAGAAATATGATCTAACTTATAGAAGAACGAGGGGAATGCCCTATATCAAAATTATGAAGAAATTGTAATACTGCATGAGAATGAGATATAATTCCTAAAGTAGCTCTTTCTCAAACATATAATTTGAAATGGACACAATCAGAAAGTAAATGTGTATTAATATAGTGAAAAGGACATTTGTATTTAGAGAGAGCATTTTTAGGAATAGGTTTAAAGATTTCTTTCTCAGAATTAATTAATTGGACATATACTTTATTAGCCACATCTTGAGGAGTGTCAGAGTGATCTAAGGAAGGTGTTGGAAGAAGGACAGGAAGAGGAGGATGATGGTTAAGATCAAACACCTTGGTTGGAGGAAGTGGGAAACCTATACCATGCATATCTTGTTTAGGAGATGAATGAATCGGGTTTTTAATGCCTTGTTCATTTATATGAAGCCCTAAACCCTTATAGCCTTGTTTATCCACCATAGTATATCCAATAGTGTACCTATCTTGCAAAGCTTCTACAAGAGGAGATTGATTATGGTGCTCATGAGAAAATGTTGTGTATGGTGGAATGATAAGATTAGAAGAGGTTTCTTTGTTTTTCCCTTTAATATCATCATGAATTGGATAAGGAGGGGAAGGCAAATGAAATAATTCTCGAACATCATTATCATGAATCCTAGCTTGAGCCCCATCATAAATGTGGGAAGAACTAGGGATTGAAGATGGAGAAATAGAAATAGGAATATTAGGAATTGGATTAGGATTGATAGGATTAGGATTAGGAAGGTTAGGAACTAGATTAGGAATGATAGTATTAGAATTAGGAAGATTAGTAGATGGGGTATCATGTGCCCAATTCTTCACATAATCCAAAAGAGTAATAAGTCCATTACACAAATCCTTGATGAAAGTTTTGAAAGTAGGAAGACTAGTATTAGTTAATCTCAAAATAGCATAAGCAAGTGAAACATGAAGATTAAAAAACATGATGAAATGGATGATACTTTCATAAACATCACAAGTACTATAAATAGATGCTAAAATAAGCATAATGAGAAAAGTAGCCATACCTCAAAGCATCTTAAAGATCTTCATAGTGAATGAAATGCAAAAAATATTTTTGTATTTTTATGAGTATGTAGAATTTTTTGTATTTTAAAATGCAAGAGAATAAAAGAGAACTAAATGAATGTGTATGCAAAAGCTAGTCTCTAAGGAAAAGAGGAAAAGCATCTAACACCAAAAAAGAAAGAGTTGTCTATCGCAGGTTCACCAAAATGTAACATAAGAAATGAGATATATAGATGTTACATTATGTTACATTTGAAATTGAATTTTTTTATTGAAATGTGTATGAAGAAGGTAGGATTGTCCTCTTAATCCCAAATTTCTTAAAGGGAAGACCAAAAGTGATTAACCTTAAAGAAAGGATCAATGCATAAATGAATCAACCTATCAAGGATAGAGATAAAGAGGAAAACCCTAATTCTTGTTTTATAGAAAGATTAATAACTTTAATTGAATTGAATAGGAGAAATGTACTAACCTTGAAATGTAGCTGTAAAATCTAAAATCTAAAATGTATATATTTTAGATTGTAAATGTGTGTGTGTGTTTGAAATAGGTGGTGTTACTGAATATGTGTGTGAGGAGGGTAGGATTGTTCTTTTAATCCCAAATTACTCAAAGGGAAGATCCAAATTGATTAACTTTAAGGAAAGGATCAATACATAAATGAATCAACCTATTAAGGATATGGATTAAAGAGCAAAATCCTAATTACCATTTTATAGAAGAGAGTATGTGATAGTTTTAGAAAGATTAAGAACTTTAATTGAATTGAATAGGAGAAATGCACTAGCCTTGAAATATTGCAGATATTAAAAATGCTGGTTTTTGAAGTCCGTGTTGAGTTTCTGGAAAATCTGAGACTGGATCTGGAATGGAAACGTAGAGAGGAACAAAACCCAGAAATCTTTTCTGTTCTGAGACAGTTCCAATTTGTACCCTCAAGTCAATGTCACCATTTGCTAGAATTTCCAATTGTGCCCTAGGTCGTAATCGACCAACCTAAATACTCTCAGACTGAAATTCTACATTTGGATCCCGAGAGTTTGCTGAAAAGGGTATCTGAATCTCCATCCCAATCTACTATTTTGAACATGTACCTACAAGAAAAATGGTTTGTTTGTTGGGGGAGGGGTTTGCCTTAGTCAAACCCCAATTTAGGAATTAACCTTGAAATCAATAATTGAAATAAATAATGCGAGCAAGTAGTAGAAGTAAATCTAATAATGAAGCTATGACATTCAAATAGATATGCAAGTGTATTTTGAATGTAAATATGAAAACTTGGACTCAATTAGAAACCATAAACCTCCACGATTGTATGCTTGGAATCCACCTAGAAGGGAGAATGAGTGAGTCTTGAGGATGCACAAAGGATCTTGAAGGAAGATCACTCCACCATGATGGATAGATCTAGGGTTTGAATGATTAATCTTGAATGCTTGAACCAAATCCCTTCAAAGGCTTGAAAGCTTGAATCCTTGATCTTCAATGGAGAAATTGAATGCTTGAGAGGAAGACTTGAACACTTTGAAAGCTTGACAATATGTAGAACAATGGATGCTTGAAATTTTTGCTTGATGATAGTTGTTCTTCACCTAGAGCTTAGAGAGAATTAGTGCTTAATGGTTATTGCCTCATATGACTTAGAGAAAATGAGAGGAGAAAACTTCCTTTTATATGAAACTAGGGCACAATCTTCTAGAGAGGCTGACATAGGATAATTAAATTCTAATTAAACCCATGCCCCTAGAAGAAGACCTATATTAAATATAATTTAAGATTTTCCACTTTGGAACCCAAAATAGCTGACTCGGAAGCGGGAAATGAAATTTTAATGACTTTCGACAGCCGACAGACTTCCAGATTTGAAAGGGGGACCCAGGTCAAGGTCAAGGTCATCCTTAACCTAGGTCAAGGTTGAGGTCGACCTTGAACCATGGGGTGAGGACCCCTGGAAAACATGCCAGTTGGGATGGGAGGTGTTCGGAGAGGCCCAATCAGGGTCCTAAACAGACACAGAAGCAAGAGAGGATGCAAAAATAAGGCGACAATGTGATGGTGGTCAAAAACATCCCCTAAGGAGGGATAAACATTCTTAACATGGAAGTGCTTCCATTTTAAGATGATACATTAATCCCCCACTTTAGCGGAAGTATATAAATCAAACATACTTATGGTAAAGTTAGAAGAAAGACTCTGGTGGATCGCAAAGAGGTAGAACATCACTAAGTCAAGGACATGAGCCCCAAGACTAAGGATTATAACTCAACATACATGCATAAAGATATGTAAGTAAAGAGAAATCAATCATAGAAAACATACATGATTACATAAGTAAGACAAGAGCAACACTACAGATAACATAGCTTCATGATCTAATCCTACTAGCATGAAAGCAAAAAGAGAGAAAAGAGATAGTGATTATCTCGCCTAGTAAGATGCCCGCCTTACCATGAATAACCAAGGAGGGAGAGCCCAATAGGTTCACCCACAAATTGTGCTTTGTAATTGTAATGCGTCTTCTAACGTCTTTTAAAATATCCATAGATCTACATTCTTGTATCACTATGGAATATAAAATACGTGTCTTTTCAAGATTTAGCAACTTATGTGCATTATCTTTCAAGGATTTAGAATATTGTAAAATTTAAAATTGTGTATCTCTTCCGAATTTAGCAACTTATGTGCGTTACCTTCCTATTTTCGTAAAAAATAAAAATAAAAATGCATGTCCCTTCAGGGTTTAGCAACTTATGTGCATTACCTTCTGAGGATTTAGCATGTTTATAAAATGTAAACTAATGTAAAATATAGTATAAGGGAGACCCTATATATACCCCCTCCTTATCATGACTACCCACTAGGAAGGATAAGGAAGAGAAAGAGGATACCTACTTCACAAGGTAAGGAGATATCCAACTTAACAACAATATACACCATATCCTTAGCAAAGAGTATTGACCCTTACCTCTAAGAACATAGATAATCGTGAAATGGATATGTCGCATATGGAAAAAGGATCCTCAAAGAGGAAGAGATCTTATCATCAAGACCCCCACAATAGAGGAGTTCTTAGGATAAAATATCATCGTCTAAAGAAAAGAGGGACCCAAGATTCGATCATCTAGCCCCCTGCGATGAAGAGGAAGAGGAATCTCGAAATGAAGGAGTCAAACTCTAACCCAAAGCAAAGGCAAGAGTTTATCAAGAGAATAGTTTGTAAAATAAAGAAGAGGTGATGACCTAGGAAAATCACCTCCCATATAAGAGGGTATCCATAGTCAAAACATAAATCTTTATAAGGAAATAATGTTGTATGATAAACAAATGCCACTAAGCTAAGGAAAGTAGATCCTTAGATAGAGGAAGAAGAAAAATACCTTTCCCCCCAGGGGTAAAATCAAGGGATATATTAAATTATATCAAGAGATATTGTAGCAAAGGGACATATTTATAAAACAAATATCCTAGAAAAGATATCATGAATGATTATAAAAATTTATAGGGATAGAATATAGAAATAATAACCAATTAAACTCAACACAAAATACATACTAAGAGTAAAATGGATCCTAGAAGACTACAATAAAATACCTCTTGCCCCCCAGTTAAGAGGCAAGAGGAGAAACATGATATAACTTATAGAAGAACAAGGGGAATGCCCTATATCAAAATTATGAAGAAATTGTAATACTGCACAGGAATGAGATATAATTCCCAAGGCAACTCTTTCTCGAACATATAACTTGAAATGCAGACAATCAGCAAGTAAATGTTTATTACTATAATGAAAAGGAAATTTGTATTTAGAGAGAGCATTTTTCAGGATAGGTTTGAAGATTTATTTCTTAGAATTCATTAATTGGACATACACTTTCTTAGCCACATCTTGAGGAGTATCAGGGTGATCTAAAGAAGCTATTGGAAGAAGAACATGAAGAGGAGGACGATGGTTAAGATCCACTACCTTGATTGGAGGAGGTGGGAAACCTATACCATGCATATCTTGTTGAGGAGATGAATGAATCAAGTTTTTAATGCCTTGTTCATTGATACCAAGCCCTAAACCTTTATAG
>MU223825.1:2028282-2045211 GCA_018584345.1 Thuja plicata | reverse complement strand
AATTATGAGTTACCTTTTTGAACTAAAGAGGTGGGTGAAGTTACCCATGTGGACTGGAGAGATGGGTGGAGTAACCCATGTGATCTGATTGGAGTTATCTCTTTGAAGATAAATGAATATTTAATTCTATTATTTAATTATTATTTTCAACATGTGAGATAATTGAATTCTTTTTTATTTAAGAATAGCTTTATTTGATGAAATTAGATTAATTTAATTAGAAGAATTTAATTAATAAGTTTAAATATTTGAATTTAAACTATAGGAAATTGAGTTTAATTAATTAATTAATGGTAATAAATCAATTAAAGCTAATTAATTAAATAAAATTAATTTTGTGAATTTGATTAGATGATTTGGGGAATGAATTTAGAAGAAAATAGATGATTAATTAATGATTAAAAAACTATTAATTAATAGATGAAAATTAATGTTTTTAATGTAAAGTCGCAAGCCTGTCCATTTTAGGGTGTCTACATTTGCCCCTCTTTGATGCGATGTGACTTGTCATAGTGTGTCAAAGATTCTTTGATTTTGCCCCAGCTTGCCCCGACAACAGTAGGTGTATTTATGCCCCCTCAACAAATTTGAGCGAAAAGTCACCACATGAGCATTGATTTGTTGAATCTGCAATTCTTGAAACTGGATAGCTGATGGATTTGAAAAATGGTTTAATATGCCCCTGTTATTGTTTGTCGAAGATTCTGGGGACCGGGAAGAAATTTTGAAGTTCCTAGTGAAATTAGGGTTTTTTTTGGAACCCCTATAAGTAGCGAAGAGAGCCCTTCATTTGTCACTTTGCGATCTTGGAGCTCTGAGTCTTAGTGAGTTTGTATTCTGATTTCTTCTTTATATTCTCCTGTTTTCAAGCGATGGTTAGCCTTCCTGGTGTGACCCACATCTCAGACCGAGTCCGTACATACCGCAGACCAGCTGGCTCTGGACGTTCGGTGAGTTTTCTTGTTTTGCGTGTCATTAATGCTTGCATTTATTACTTTTAAAATTTGTAATTTTTTGGAAAAATTACAAGTGTGCCACAATCGATTACAGTTTAAATGCAGCAATTGTTGGTTAAAGATCGCAATTTATAAGTGTTCCACATTTTTAGTTGTAAAATGCCACAATTGATATTTGTTTGCCGCACTTGCTGTTGATGTTTCGCAATTGCGTAAAAGTACCGCTTTTGACATGCTTAATTACCGCAATTGATTTTTTAGCACTGTTTGCCTGATGTTTCTGTCTGATATCTGATTTTTCTTGCTTTTGTTACTTGCTTTAATGACTGAAATTGATATTTTTTTGTTTTAACATCTGTGTGCAGTTCACTGGGCGTATCTTGCACTGTCAGGAGTCCAGGCCGGTGGGCCTTGTTTATAGATTTCAGTTGACCGAGGATGAGAGGTCAGTGCTTCATGATCTTGGTTTGTACTAGTTGTGTTATATGTCTGAGATCACGACCAACAGGGGTTTGATCTCTGCTCTTATAGAGCAATGGCATTCAGAGACTTGCACTTTTTGGCTATACACTGGGAAGTGTACCGTTACTTTGGAGGATGTTTATTGCATCCTCCAACTCCCTATCCAGGGCAAGCTTGTGGAGTATTCCACTCATACTGGTGTTGTTGCATTAACTGAGCTTTCTGGATTACCCTGGGATTAGCTCGGGCTTGCTGGTGACTATGATATTCCATGGTCCAGATTTAGGTTGGGCCTTGACAGGCTGTCCACTTTGCTGGGCAGTTTGATATGTGGCATTTTGTGCCCTGATCGCCGACAGCATAGTTTTTGTGTCAGCTTTGGTACTGTTCTATAGAGTATGGTCTAAGACCATACCTTCTTTGTTTGGGGTCCATGCATGTTGGCCCATATGCATTTTCACATGTTTTATGTTGCTTACCTTGATGGTAAGTCGCTCGGCTGCGGTGCGACTTTGCTACAAATTTAGGCATGGGAGCATATTAAAGTCTGTCATCCTATTGGTGCCCATGCTCTCCCATTGGATAGGTCGTATGTGTTCATGTATGATGGTGCTATTGTCCAGACTCATATGGGTCATCTTACATACCGGCGGCAGCAACTTGATATGATTTCATACTTTATCTAGAGGACCTACAGAGATTGTCCCATCTGGGATGGAGAGGACATTCATCTCCCATTCTGTCATCAGCAGAGATACTTGATTGGTTGCATGACTGATCATGTTCATATGATAGATTTTCACAACACCGATAGGGTGTTGCGTTAGTTTGGAGAGCAGCAAGATGTATCTGATTCATATGCATACTTTTCTCGGAGGTTGCGGGATACTGATGTGTGGGGTGGTGTGGTATCACTTGATGCCACTCGCACTGAGTTCTTGGGATTGCTTCCTGTGGCCTGGACCTGGCGCTCTGCCACTGTAGACCCATGTTTGTCTTATTTGTGATGGCTTATGTACTTCATCTCCACTCTTTGATTCTTTCTCATATCTTGTTTTGATACTTATGTCTTTATCTGCTCTGGTATTGATAATTGAATTTGTCTTTTGTAGGCACTACACCACAGTATGATGCCAATTGGTTGCAGCATCGGCCGGTTTCTCTGACAGATATCTCGCATCCTGTTCCTAGGACTATTATGAGGAGGGCTCGACGGGTACAATGTGGTAGGGGAGGCCGTGAAGGAGGGAGAGGTGATGGCAGGGTAGGGAGGGATGGGGGTAGAGCTGGAGGATGGGGTAGGGGAGGGAGGGATGGTGGTAGAGATGAAGGATGGGGTAGGGGAGACGATGGAGGTGATGATCCTGGTCTTGGGGGTGCTGGTGGCGGGGTTAGGTCTAGAGGTGGTAGGAGTGGGGGACAGACTAGTGCTCCTAGAGTTGGGTTGGGTGCTATTCTGGAGGAAGAGGAGGCTTTAGAGGAGGAGGCACCTCAGTTGGTGCAGAGATTTCGCAGGAGGACAACAACTATTTTGGCTCCTAAAGAGGAGGATGTTGATATTGAGATCACTGATATAGACGTGGAGGCTCTAGATGAGTAGAGTGCAGAGATGAGTTCCTCTAGGGATAGTGGCAACACTAGGAGCAGCACATGGGAGAGCTCAGAGAGTGCGGATGATTCTGTGGTTCTTAGGCAGAGAGGAGATGAGGGATTGGGGGACAGGACGAAGGAGGGAGACGTGGACATGGCTATGGGCATTATGGATGATGATCCCTCAAAGGTAGAGCACCTCACTCAGTAGGTGCAGGATCTTTAGGTCAGACTTGCCTTATTTGACACATGTGCCATTGCTTTGGAGGCTCGGGTTATAGCAGCTGAGTCTAGAGAGCGACAAGCTCGAGCCGAGGTTCGCTCATTCATAGACAGTGTACAGGATGTCACACAACGTGAGATTCTGGACATGTATTATAGATCTGGGTGATATGCTCAGAGAGAGATTGATTATTGGAGATGCCATTATGAGGGCACAGTTCCTGCAGCACAGAGGGTGCCTAGTTACACAGCATCGCAGAGATCCAGCAGGGCCCAGCGTTCTCAGAGTAGTGGTGTTAGAGCTCCTAGGTCCTCTCATAGGACAGATTCTGACATGCCACCCCCTTGTCCACCTCCTGGCGAGGGTGGGGGTAGCTCCTGTTGAATTTTGTACCTTGTACCATTTTTGTATTGATCCCATCGTATATACTCTAAGGAGTACCATTTTTGTATCCTGACACACTGATATTTATTGATATACATGTTGATTACCTTCTTTGATCAGACTTACGACCCTTCATTATACTCAGATATTTTGATTTATATGAGATGCATCTAGTATTTTTGATATGATGTGCAATGGTTTACTTGCTATATGTATGATTCTACATGATTTTGGTATTTTTTAGATGATGAGATGTATATGCAATATGATTCTATTATGCAGACTCATGTATGGATGATTTACTTTTCCTATGATACTGACATGTCATGTAGGATGGTGTAAATGAAATGCATGTTTATATGAGATGCTTTATTGGATGCATGTGATTTTATGTTTATCATGTATGCAACTATCATGTTTTTTTATCATTTTTTGATGTACTTTAATGGAATGAATGCAATCTATTATGCACAAAATATCTGAGTAAATGCATTTTTTAGTTAGAAAGATGTGCTCTGAGATTGATCTGATAGAATGTAATGATAGAAAGGATGTTCTTTTTGCATTTTTGGATAGATATGATCTGATAGAAAGGATGAATGTCCCAAGTCGCTGCCCCTATTCCAATAATTGTCATCATTACATCTTTTTTGTATTTTCTGATATTTGGAAGAGCGTCAAATGATCTAGGTCACATACCACCTAGATACCCCCACAACCTCTTGATAGCAGAAGGAGTAGAGAGATTGAATAGAAAGAGACCCATAGTGCACCCAAATATTGACCATCTGGATTCAACTATGTTCCCTGTTTGAAAAGAAAGAGAGCCAAAAGCACCTAGATATTGACTATCTGGATACCGCTTGTCCTCTGATTTAAGTCTAAAACAAAGAAATCAAAATAGAACTCCTACGCCCCTAGAGTCTATCTGGATAGCATTGTGCGCTCTTGATTTCTAAAAGGGAAAGACAAGCAAACAAGATAGAACTCCTACGCCCCTAGAGTCCATCTGGATAACATCATGAGCTCTTGTTTGCAACATAAAGGGAAAGACCATAGAAATCAAGATAGAACTCCAAAGCAACTCAGAGTCCATCTGAATATTGTTGTGAGCTCTTGATTCTATAAAACCAAACAAGCAAAATAAAAGAGAAGGAATGTCCAATTCTTTCCCAGGGTTAAGCTCAGATCGTGGAACTGCGTGACTGCCAGATAAGTGACAACGCCTACCACATTTATCCTAAATCATCATGGCCCTAAAATTGAAGTGAACATTCAATAGACAACAATCAAATAAAATTAGTCATGATCTATCATAGCTACTCTCCTCACATGGTGGATCCTGGAGTAGCATAAGAACATAACCGCGAAATATAGACTAGCATCTGACTGACTTGACTGACCTAGTCAACATTTTTGGATGGTTCCTTGATGTAGTTGGATTCTCTTGATTGGCTTGAATCTTTGGATAGGCTTGATTAGCTTGTTTTCTTTGATCGCGTTGGCAGCAGATCGAGCTGTGTCAGATGGGCCGAATGCGTGTTTGCAAAGCTCATAATTGTGACAGTTGATTGTTTTGATCATTTTGGCAGCTGATCAAGCTGTGTCAGATGAACCCAATGTTGGTTTGCAAAGCTCATGATTGTGACAATTGATAGATTGATTTGATCATTTTGGCAGCTGATCAAGCTATGTCAGATGGGCCCAATGCATGTTCGCAAAGCTCATGATTGTGACAATTGATTGATTGGATGTTGTGATCATGTTGGCAGCTGATCGAGCTGCGTCAGATGCGCCCATTGCTGGTTCACAAAGCTCATGATTGTGACAATTAATAGATTGGCTATGATCGCCCTTTGCTTTTTGATAACCGAGTTGGTTTTATTGCTTGGGATTTTGCAATTTTTTGAATGTTTTTGATGAAGATTGATTTTCTCTTGATTTTTTATCTTTTTAGGGTTTTTTGATGAATTTTTCAATTTTTAGGATTTTTAGGACATTTAGAATTGCCCCCTAGTCTGGTGGACCAGTATTAACCATTGGTAAGTGCTTGGTGCTCAGAGGGGTTTGTGCTTGTGGATACAGCTTGGGATAGTCAGTCTTGCATTTGAAGTCTGCTCAAGCTTTTGGAGTTCATTGATGGTGAAGCTGGATTTGAACACTTGGCGCCTGTTTGCTAGGTTTTCACCAAGGTACCTACTCAGTAGCACCTGATTGCCAGGTTTTCACTGAGAGAGAGAGATTTTGTTTCTCTTTGATTTTTTTCTTTTTTGATTTTTTTGTTGTTGCCAAGGCGCCTAATTGCCAGGTTTTCACCAAGGTAACTTTTTTTTTTTGAATGTGTAGATAAGTGCCTTAACCATAGAGACCTCAAGGGTAGAACCTCTTGAGGTGCATGCTGTTGATGTAGCCAGGGAGCTGATCTCCTTCTGGTGTTGCTAGGATGAATGCCCCACTTTGAGTAGAGTTGACAATGACAAATGGTCCTAGCCAGTTAGGCTCAAACTTTTTGGGTTTGACTCGCTCTACTTGGTTCTTCTAATTTTCCATGAGGACAAGGTCTCCTACCTCAAATTTTTGTGGCTTCACCTTCTTATGATAGTTCCTTCTAAGGAGATTCTGATAGCCTTGTAAGTGGTCAAAAGCATGTTGCCTTCTTTCATCTAGTAATTCTAGCTCACTGAGCCTTGCTACCCTGTAGTCTTCATCTGTGATCAGGTTCTTTCATGATATTCTTAGGGATGGGATTTCCACTTCGAGGGGTAATACCACCTCTAATCCATAGACTAGGGAGAAAGGAGTGGCTCCTGTAGGTGTTCTCACACTAGTTCTGTATGCCCATAATGCGGGACTAAGCTGTAAATGCCAGTCTCGCCCCGATTCTTTCACTATTTTCTTCAAGATCTTCAAGATTGTTTTGTTTATAGCTTTGACTTGTCCATTCCCTTGAGGGTATTAAAATGAGGAGAACCCTTGTTTGATATGGAACTGTTCACATAGGTCTTCAACATCCTTGTTCTAGAAAGGTGTACCATGATTTGTTAGGATTTTTTTTGGGATCCCGTATCGATAGATAATGTGGTTAAGTATGAACATGGCTATTTGATTTCCAGTGATGTAAGTGAGGGGAATTTCTTCCACCCACTTAGTGAAGTACTTCATTACTTCTATGATGTACTTGTGTCCATTTACTGAAGAAGGTGTTATCTTGCCCACTAGGTCAAATCCCCACATTGAAAATGGCAGTAGTGATGTGATAGGATTTAGTTCTTGGGCTGGTGCATGGATGAGGTCTCCATGAATCTGACACTATGTACATATTTGAACATGTTTGTGTGCATCTATCTCTATTGTTGGCCAATATTATCCCATACAGATGATCTTTTTAGCTAAGCCGTTGCCACCTACGTGGGTTCCACAAATTCCTTCATGTACCTCATACAAAGCTTTATGGGATTCCACGAAAGTGAGACATCATAATAACGTTCCAACTAGACTTCATCTGTATAAAGCAGTGGAGAGGATGGTATACCTAGAGGCTTGGCAGATGAGGGACTTTCTCTGGTTCCTAGACAAGTTTGGAAGTAAGACATTGTTTTGGAGATAATTATAAACATCTTGGCACCATGGGGGTTCAGGACCAACAAGGACACACACTGATTCTGTGATAGATGCATGATGTGATGGTACTAAGAGTTGCTCCACTAGAAACTAGAATCTTGTTTCATTTCCTGGCATATCAATCAGTGATGCTATGGTAGCCATCGCATCTGCAGCTTTGTTTTGTGCTCGTGGGACTTGCTCGAAGAATATGTAATGGAACTTGGTGTGGAGCCTTTCCATCTGTGCCCTGTATGGTATGATTTTCTCATCTTTGGTCATATAATCATTGTTGACCTGGCTAATGATCAACTGCGAGTCTCCAAAGACCTTTAGGTTCTTGATTCTCCATTGGATTGCTATCTTTAGACCAATTACTAGTGCCTCATATTTTGCTATGTTGTTGGTGCACGGGAAATTGAGTCTAAAATAATTTAGAATTGTATCATGATCTGGAGTGATAAGTACTATCCCTACCCCCGCACCATGGTTCGTACATGATCCATTAAAATAAAGTTGCCATACTTCGATTGTCGGTTGTAGTGTCATGATAGATTCGTTAGGGAAGTCAGAAACAATAGGCTGATGGTCCTGGATAGGTGCCTCTGCTAGTTGATCTGTGATGACTTGCCCTTTGATGGCCTTTTTGTCTATGTACTCAATGTCGAACTCGCGTAAGATCATTACCCACTTTACAAGTCATCCAGTGGGCGCTACTTTGCTTAAGAGGTACTTCAAAGGATCAATATGTGCGATCAACTTTGTTTGGTGGCTCAACATATAGTGTCTCAGCTTCTGGGAGGTGAAGACAACTGCAAGGCATGAATTCTCAATTGGCATATAGTTTAACTCATATCCAACCAACATTCTGCTTAGATAGTAGACAACCCTCTCTTTACCTGCATCATCATGTTGTGCCAAGAGTACACCTAACACTGATTCTGTCGCTGAGATATATAGAAGCAATGGTCTACCCTGTACTGGTGGTACCAATATAGGAGATTTAAGAAGGTAGTATTTGAATATCTAAAATGCATGTTCGCATTGTTCTGTCCATATGAATTTAATGTCCTTATGCAATAGATGTTGGAAAGGGTGGCACTTGTCTGCCAGTTGAGCTATGAAGCGTCTGATTGATTGTAGGCTTCCTTGTAATCCTCGTAGTTGTCTCAGGTTCGATGGTGGAGGAATGTCCAATATTGCTTTGACCTTTGCTAGGTCCACTTTGATTCCTCTATGTGATACTATGAATCCTAGTAATTTTCTTGCTGTGACACCGAATGCACATTTCTTTGGGTTCAGACGGACTTTAAATTCCTGCATTCGATCAAAGATGGGTCCCAAAACCTGTAGATGATACTTTCAAAGTATGGACTTGGCTAGTATGTCATCCACATAGTCCTCCATTGTCTTGTGGATGAGATCATGGAATATAGTGGTCATAGCCCTTTGGTATGTTGCTTCGGCATTTTTTAGGCCAAACGACATGACATTCCAACAATATGTTCCCCAAGGACATGTGAAAGTTGTTTTGTGTTGGTCCTCTGGTGCGATCCTTATTTGATTGTAACCTGAAAAGCCATCCATGAGTGATAGCATCTTATGTCCCATCGTTAAATCTACTATCATGTCAGTGTTTGGTAAAGGAAAGTCATATTTGGGACAAGCCACGTTGAGATACCTAAAATCTGTGCAAATCTGTATTTGACCATTGTGTTTTGAACTGATACCAAATTAGATATCCAGTTTGCATATGGTATAGGTCTTATGAATTTAGCATCCAGGAGCTTTTTCAACTTGGCTTTGATTAGTAATGCAACGTGAGGATACATCTTTCTTAGCTTATGTTTGACAGGTTTAGCGTTGGGTAGCAACGGCAGATGATGTAATACTAACTCCAGATCCAACCCTGGCATATTTGAGTAGGACCATGCAAAATTGATCATCCGTGCCTTGAAGAAACTGATAAATTGCTCTCTCTCCTTAGGAGTGAGTAATTTCGCTAGGTATATGTTCTTTGGGTTCTTGTCATCCCCCAAGTTAACTTCCTCTATTTCTTCTACTAGTAAGGCTGATTTCTCCTCTGTTAAGGGAAGGAGTTCCTTCTTTCCATCTTCTAGTGCCTCAGTGAGGTTTTCACTAGAAGACACGTCTTGTTTTATCTTTTTATCATTCTTTTCTTTTTTCTTTTGTGGACTGGAAAGAGGAGCTTCCTCCCCGAAATATGCTTCTCTACCTAGGTTAAAAGAGAAGCCTGCCTTATGATCTCCTGATGGGATGCCTTCCCTCAGTCCCATGAAATGAGCTATAGCCTCATTATTTTCGAAGACATCTAGATCAGGTGGTCCTTGTTGATCCCACTCTATAAGCTTAGGGTGTATAAGATAGACACTTTCACAACTGTTTGGCTCTGGTTGACTGAAGGGGACTGCTGATACGGTGCCTACAAAATTGGACTGTGATGTGGACGCACCACTTGAGGTTTGATAGATGATATGTTTGTCTATACAGGGTTGTTAGGTAATAGTCATCTGGTCAAATAGGTCTACGAGATTTATGACAATGTCTGACTGAGGGGAGTAATCCGGTATTGATGGTTCAGAGTCATGAAGGGATCTCCAATCATACTCGTGGGATTCAGTCTCTATAGAACATTCATCTGGTGTCTCACTTCCTTG
This sequence comes from Thuja plicata, assembly GCA_018584345.1. Lineage (NCBI taxonomy): Eukaryota > Viridiplantae > Streptophyta > Pinopsida > Cupressales > Cupressaceae > Thuja > Thuja plicata. The sequence continues at coordinate 2,035,318 of MU223825.1, read as the reverse complement.
GGTATCATCAATTGCTATGTGTAGGTTTATTAGGGATTGTGTAGTTCCCTCTTCAGCGGGAAACAACTGTGCTAATATGTTGCTTATCAGGACATGCTCTGTGTTGTGCTCCCGGTGCATCTCTACCACTTGTTCCTGATGGACTTGAATGTCTTGTATCACAGGACTAGTGCTTTGTTTTCCATAGCCCAACCCTCTTGTGTTTCTCTGAGTTGGTGGGAGAGGCAATTCATATATGACTTTTTGCCTTGTCCCCAATCCAGTTGTACCATCATACCTAAATATTTGTATCATTGTGTAACCATTACCATAGTTTAACAAGGGTAGTCATGGTCAGATTGTCTCAAGGTGATCTTGGTATAACCAGATATTGATGTCTTGTTCAAAAGGATTTTCTACTGCTATGTCTCCTCATCAGACAAAGGTTGTGGGTGGACATCTGAATAGAACAGGCTACGGAGTTTCTGTTGCAACAACCGGTTGTGGCATTCCATGAGTTCTTGGGCTTTGAGGCATGTGTGTGATAGTAATATCCTCTTCATATTTGTATTCACCACATCCCTTGTCTATGATGGATATCTTAACTGCTTTCTATGTGATATCTTTAAGTTTTGAATCTGAAGAGGAAGGAATACTTGCATTCTGGTTAATGACTATCTTTCCTGCTGCTTGTGTTACATCCTTGGGATTCAAATATGAAGAGGATGGGATGCTTGCATCTTGGTTTGATGGTACCTGGTTATCAGTGCTGATTTGGACCACATTACAATATTGGAATGGATTGGGGTCTCCCTCTATGATGATCTCCTCTCCCTGGTGTGTGAACTTGATGCATTGATGGTATGTCGAGGGTATAACCTGCATTTCATGTATCCAAGGTCTCCCTAGTAGCATGTTGTATCCCAACTCAAGGTGTAAGATTTGGAAGGGAGTGTTTTTGACCATAGGACCAATACAAACAAGTAGAATGATAATACCTTTAGAGGACCTTTCCTCTTCATCATAAGCTCTGATATTTATCCTCCTTGTGACATCAATGCTTGATTCTAAATAACCTAGTTGCTTGATTAATTTTAAAGTACAGATGTTTAACCCAGCTCCACCATCAACAAGGACCCTACATATAGCACTTTTTTGGACCTGGACAAGTAAGTGAAAAGATCATTATGTAGGGGTTTATGCGGCGGCACATCATGGTCTGTAAATGTGGCATGTTTGTTAGCAGTTATATGGTTGACCATCATTTGGAAGCTTTCGGGTGTTATGTCCCTTGGGACAGCTGCATTCTAAAGGACTTGGTCGAGTGCCAACTTATGCATGCTGTGGAGATATGCGCAATAGGTCAAACATGGAGATCTGGGCAGGTGTGCGCTTTAGTTGGTCCACTATGCTTGTTTGTGGATCTGAGTTTGCTATGGGATTTGCCTGTGTAGTGGAAGGGGATGGTACTCCTTGCAAGATGACTCTGGCGTGATGCATTGTTACAGCACATTTATTACCTTGGTCTTTGACAGTGATCGTAGCCACATGGCTATCTGAAGGATTGAGGCAATTGATAGTATTATCATTGTTAGCATATGTATAGTTGACTTGTTTTGTTGGTCCACCAAACCCGAAAGCTTTTCCCTTGTTGTGATCACAAAAGGTATCATTGAAAATAGTGTGATCAGTTGTGCCTTTGGTTTGGGTATTGGTCACATCGATGGTCCTTGTGTCAGTCAGGTCTTGGATAGCATGTTTCAATCAGTAACAGTTGGATGTTTATGTCCTTTTACCTGATGAAATTCATAGAATTCTTTGTCATTATACCACCTTGGTTTGTTTTCTTCTTGTTCAAAATCCTTGATTTCCAGGAGAGTGATAGTGTTTGATTGTATCAACTTGCGTAAAGCTGATTCTATCGGCTCTCCTAATAGTGTGAAATCTCGTTGCTGGAATTGAAACCATGGTCCGTGTTGATTCTGTTGTTGATTATTTGACACAGCGGCTGCTTGTACTGAAGGAGGTTGGTTTTGGATGTATGCTTGTTGTGTGCATCCTATGGGTTTTTGGTTGGCCACAGGTGCGTCGTGCAGTGATACCTTGGGTTGTGCGTAGTTAACTGTCTTCACATCAATGACACCATCGTTAGTGACATTCTTGTTTTTGTTCCACCACTTAGCTTTGTCCATTGCATTCTTATTCATATTTGTTTGTGTGGAATCTGCAAGGATTCCTTGTTTGACCAAGTTCTGCTCACAACGAACTCCTCTTTCGATGAGTTGTGTGAAGTTCGAAGCTAACTGTAATTCTGTTGTAAATGACATGTCTGGGATTAGGTTTTCAACAAACATGAATATCAAGTCTTGTTCGGGCACATCATATGTTATGCAGTTTGCCCTATTCCTCCATCTCTATAGGAATTTCACGAAAGACTCTCCATCTTTATGTTTGATATCACAAAGGTCCTTGATGCTGACCTTGCGCTCGATGTTATGATGGAAGTGAGCTATGAACTTTTCAACCAATTCACCCCAAGACTGAATGTCGTGGGGTAAATGCGAGAACCATTCCATTGCTGGTCCGGCCAAGCTTTGTGGGAACAGTCACATTAAATATGTCTCATCATGGGTGACTTCGACACAACTAGCAAAGAATTCTCAGATATGTTCAATAGGGTTCGTACTGCCCTTATACTTATAAAATTTTGGTACCGAGAAGTGATTTGGGAATGGAGACATGTGAAGAGCATGGTCAAAGGGGTATGGGTATAAGTCCTCTGCGATATAGGATTTAGTTTGCCCCTGATTTTGCATATCCATCATTTGGGTTTTAAGGGTTTGCATTTGTTGCATCAACATGTCTGTTTGATATTGAGGCTGGTGTGTGAGAACATTCCTCTGTGTCGTGGTGAGTATGAGGCTGCACCTTTGTGTCCCTTGAGTAGGAACATAGGATTTCATCCTAGGGACTTGATATTGATTCCCCACCAAGTGATTTGTAAATGGGGGCACATGAGTAGCCCAAGATGGGTTTTGATGTGTGTGTTGTTGTGATTGAAACCGTGGTTGATACTGCTGGGGTTGGTATTGAGGAAACTAAGGTTGGGATTGAAACTGGGGTTGTTGTTGCTGAGGTTGGATTTGAGGCAACTGAAGCTGGGGTTGCTATTGTGGGGGTTGGAATTGAGGCAACTGAAGTTGGGGTTGCTTTTGTAGGGGTTGGAATTGAGGCAACTAAAGCTGGGGTTGCTGTTGTGGGGGTTGGAATTGAGGCAACTGAAGCTAGGGTTGTTGTTGCGGAGGTTGGATGGGAAACTGAAGCTAGGGTTGCTATTGCAGGGGTTGGAATTGAGGCAACTAAAGCTGGGGTTGCTATTGTGGAGGTTGGATGGGAAAAGATGTAGCCTTGGGCGGGCCTTGATTGTAAGTCATTCCTGCCGAGATGGATCCCTGTGGGCATGAAGTATTGATCCCATGACTAGTGTGAATTGACTGCAGTAGTGGCATAGTTTCAGAATAGTTGGTGTTTGGTGGGATGGAAGGCATAGCATGAGAGCTTGATTGTCCTGGCCATGAGACCAAAGGTGTAGGCATACTAGTGACCATGGGTGCACTTAGTTTCGAGCCTGTCATGCTTTGAGTGGAAGAGGTGCTGGTCTGTTTTGGGTCCTTAGTTTGACTGGATATAGTTTGTGTCAATGTGGGTAATATCAATGGTGGAAAGATCTGTGACACAACAGGTAGTATCTAAGGAGGTTGAGTAGTGTTTTGATCTACGAGAGGGTTTTCGGGCCATATAGTTGATACAATGAATTCAGCGGGGATTTTGACTCCCTTCTTTATCAGCATGGCTAAATAACATTCAAGGTTCCTCTCTACAACAATGTCAACTACTCTCATGGAGTAAGCATCTTGCTCCACATCTTTGAGTTCTTCCTCTGTGATATCTTGGAAAAAGGCTGCCCCACGGGGTTGTTCAATGAATAGAGCAGGATTGGTATTCACAAAGGGATCATTCTCTTGCTCTGTCTCCCAAGCGGGGAAACGGTTGATATATGACTCATCAGGTTGAGTTCTAGCCTTATACCTTGTGTAAGGTCCTTCATGAGGTGTTTGAGACATAGTGTGGTCTAGGTTTTGTAACTAAAACAAGTGATATAAAGCAAACAAGGAAGAAGATCCTTTTCTTGAGGAAGTCCGAGTTATGTTTTGGACAAAGGTAATTCTAAGGACAAATTTTGATATAACTTGATCTAAAAGTTGTTATGATAAAAAGATAAGATTTTCTGACCTTTGCCTTGGACAAAGTCACTTTGAAAGAGATGATGATATTTGAAATGATGAGATCAAGGTATTTCGAGTTTGAGCTTTCGAACTAACAATGTTTTTGACAGTAATCGTGCTTTCACAGAGAAGGGATAATCTTTTATGTTTAGAGATTCACACAATGTTCTTCATTTTTTCCTGGGATAGACACTAGTTTTGGACACCAAATGAAGAATTCTTTCAAGGTTTTAGGTCAAAACAGGAATATAGTATATCTGGTCAATTGTGGTACAATTTCACTGATTGCGATAAAATAGCTGGTCGATTGCAGTAGTTTATCACCGATTGCGGTAATAAACACAACGATTGCGGCAATAAACAAGTCAACTACGGAAAATTTCCTTCAATTGCGGCACAATGCGAGCAATTGCGGTAAATGAGGAACAGTCTAAAAAAGACTAGAGGATAAGTATCACTACTTGATATTTTTGAATTTTTTGGAACAATTCTTCTAATTTGCAAGATAGTTGACGTTGACAATCCTAAACTTTATCACGTTTGACTTGTTTTGACAGTTTGGATGTTTTGTTTTGCATTTTTAGAAACTGATCCAAGAAACAAGCACAATAGACACTGTATTTTAAAGAATGAAGATTGAAGAGTGTATGTTCTACAACTTTTTCAAGTTGCAAGGTTATCACGAGGTCTCAACAATGAACAATCAGATTAATCTAGGTCAAATGGCTTTAGAATACAATGTTATAGGCCCAATGCTTGAATGTCCGTTAGCTCACACAAAAATTGTCATCCTACTAGGACACAAAGATCCACGATGTAGGTGCCCGTGTTTTTTCCGTTTCCAGGTATTGTTGCCGTGAAGTGAAGATCTCTTTCACTACACAAATACCGTGGGACACATATGTTGGGAATCTTGGGGGAAATTTTGCAACCCCTTGCACTATAATAAAGTATATGTTCAGAGGTAAAACGGGTTGTCCTCTAATTAACCAAGGTTGTAGTAAGGGTCCGTGGTGCCTCTCCAATTGGTTTTTACGTGCGTGACTCACTTAAGAGCCTAGTTGACCACGTTGGCTCCTTAGGGATATTCACCCGATCCAGACTATTATCAACACACCTCGCCTGAGCTTGGCTAGATAAGATGAAACTTTGGTTTGCACCTTGTTTATATACCGATTGGAAGGATTATCGATTTAAGGTCATCCTCCGAGGAAGAAGCCCATTCCTCGGATAGGCCTGTCTAAAAAAGTAAAGGCTTGTAATCTAACAGTTTGTGCAAGTGCACCCAAAACTCAAGACACAAGGTAAATCAATTAAGCTCCAAAGTTTAAAGTGTGAACTAAGCTACACCACCATACAAGCACCAAGGTTCAATTTTAAGCCCAAAAGTAGGTGTTGATTGCTTGTTCAATTTTAATGCACCAAATTGAGAGATTTTTTTCCTTTGTTCAATTTTTAACCCCCACGTCAATTTTAAGCCCAAATCTAAAATATGAGATGTGATATATTTTGCAAGCATTGTTCTTTTTAAACCCAAATCGACAAATGAATTCCTTTTAGTTTTGCGTTGTTTAAATAGGTTAGTACCAAAAATGATTATTTGCAAAATGAGAATATATGTAACTTTGAAATAACGAATGATGCTTACCAAAAATTACCCTTCTCTGTCCTTTGTGATTTGATCCAATCCTACACAGAAACTGAAAAGAATATCAAATTAGAAACATATGGGCAGAAGATTTGGATCTGATATTGCAATATTCCTGCGATTGTGGCAAACTTCTGACAACTGCGGTAAACTTATGTCAGTTGCGATAAAGCACTGGCAACTGCAGCAAAATGCTATTGATTGCGGTACAGATCAGGCAACTGTGACAGAATACTAACAATTGTGGCACAGATCAAGCAATTGTAGCAAAATACCAGAAGAAAGAAGACAGAAATGGACAGAAGAAAACTACGAAAGCCTGTAATCAATTGCGGTATTAAACCAATCGATTGCAGCACAGTTTCGTTGATTGTGGTAAAATACCAGCAACTGCGAAATAATACAAATCTCAAAGAAAAGTTAGATTTTTAAATTTACGACCATACGACCATGGTTAATCAATCCGTTTCTTCGTCTGCAAGAGATATTCGGGCTATTTGTTTCACATCGGGTTCACCAAAATGTACGCCTCTCTTTCTGTTGATCCGTGGGATTCCCAAGCTTTCCAAAGGCAAGGGTTAGTAGAAAATGTTTCACAATTGATATAACTCAAATACACAATAACTACTAAACGAATAACTAGAAACGTAATCAATAAAATATAAAAGCAAGAGAAAGGAAAACAAATAAATGCAAACCCCACGATGCTTGAAGCTTCTATTGTTTCTCTCTACTCCTTGCGAAACGTTGTTCTTGATGCTCAGTATTGGCGGGGTAGTGTCTATGACTTGAGAAGCGTCGAGATTTTGCTAATTGAAATGTGTGTGTGTGATCACAAGATGGCTTGAATGCTAGAACCAAACTGACATAGTAATGGTGCACAAGAGCTTGAAATCCTGGATCCTTCAAATGGTTACGAAGGGTTTATTATATAGGAATTGGTGATGAAATGAACAGTTGAGATCAATCCCAGAGATAGGGAGATGAACGGTTGAAATCAAAAGGAACAAGAGAGGTCCTCAGTAAACTCCACCTCTTCATTTGGTAAAGAGGAGATAGAGTTTGGTTGACTGAAGAGCTAATTATGAGTTACCTTTTTGAACTGAAGAGGTGGGTGAAGTTA
>MU223825.1:2012188-2027756 GCA_018584345.1 Thuja plicata | reverse complement strand
TGATGAAAGTTTTGAAAGTAGGAAGACTAGTATTAGTTAATCTCAAAATAGCATAAGCAAGTGAAACATGAAGATTAACAAACATGATGAAATGGATGATACTTTCATAAACATCATAATTACTATAGATAGATGCTAAAAGAAGCATAATGAGAAAAATAGCCATCCCCCAAAGCATCTTAAAGATCTTCATAGTGAATGGAATGCAAGAAGTGTTTTTATATTTTTATGAGTATGTAGTTTTTTTTTTTGTTGTATTTTAAAATGCAAGAGCATAAAAGAAAACTAATTTAGTATGTATACAAATGCTAATCTCTAAGGAAAAGAGGCAAAGCATCTAACACCAAAAAGAAAGAGTTGTCTATCGCGAGTTCACCAAAATGTAAATTCTAAAATATAAAATGTATATATTTTAGATGGTAAATGTGTGTGTGTTTGAAATAGGTGGTGTTACTGAATATGTGTGTGAGGAGGGTAGGATTGTTCTTTTAATCCCAAATTACTCAAAGGGAAGATCCAAATTGATTAACCCTAAGGAAAGGATCAATACATAAATGAATCAACCTATTAAGGATATGGATTAAAGAGCAAAACCCTAATTCTCATTTTATAGAAGAGAGTATGTGATAGTTTTAGAAAGATTAAGAACTTTAATTGAATTGAATAGGAGAAATGCACTAACCTTGAAATATTGCAGATATGAAGAATGATATTTTTTGAAGCCTGTGATGAGCTTCTGGAAAATCTGAGAGTGGATCTGGAATGGAAACTTAGAGAGGAACAAAACCCAGAAATATTTTTCTATTATGAGACAGTTCTTATTTGTACCCTCAAGTCAATGTCACCATTTGCCAGAATTTATGATTGTGCCCTAGGTCATAATCGACCTAAAAAGTCTCAAACTAAAATTCTGTATTCGGATCCTGGGAGTTTGCTGAAAAGGGTATCCAAATCTCTATCCCAATCTGTTGTTCCGAACCTGTACCTACAAGAAAAATGGTTTGTTTATTGGGGGAGGGGTTTGCCTTAGTCAAACCCTGATTTAGGAATTAAACTTGAAATCAATAATTGAAATAAAGAATGCTAGCAAGTAGTAGAAGTAAATCTAATAATGAAGCCATGACATTCAAATAGATATGCAAGTGTATTTTGAATGTAAACAAGTATGTAAATATGAAAACTTGGACTCAATTAGAAACCATAAACCTCTATGATTGTATGCTTGGAATCCACCTAGAAGGGAGAATGAGTGAGTCTTGAGGATGCACAAAGGATCTTGAAGGAAGATCACCACCATGATGGATAGATCTAGGGTTTGAATGATTAATCTTGAATGCTTGAACCAAATCCCTTCAAAGGATTGAAAGCTTGAATCCTTGATCTTCAATGGAGAACTTGAATGCTTGAGAGGAAGACTTGAACACTTTGAAAGCTTGAAAATATGTAGAACAATGGATGCTTGAAATTTTTGCTTGATGATAGTTGTTCTTCACCTAGAGCTCAGAGAGAATTAGTGCTTAATGGTTATTGCCTCATATGAATTAGAGAAAATGAGAGGATAAAACTTCTTTTTATATGAAACTAGGGCACAATATTATAGAGAGGCCGACATAGGAGAACTAAATTCTAATTAAACCCATGCCCCTAGAAGAGGACCTATATTAAATATAATATATGATTCGTCACTTCAGAACCCAAAATAGTCAACCTAGAAGCGGGAAATGAATTTTTGATGACCTCTGACAACCAACAAACTTCCAGATTTGAAAGGGGGACCCAGGTCAAGGTCGAGGTCATCCTTTACCTAGGTCAAGGTCAAGTTCATCCTTGACCTAGGTCAAGGTTGAGTTCAACCTTGAACCAGGGGGTCAGGACCCCTGGAAAACATGCCAGTTGGGATGGGAGGTGTCCGACGAGGCCCAATCAGGGTCCTAAATAGACACAAAAGCAAGAGAGGATGTAGAAATGAGGGGACAATGTGATGGTGGTAAAAAACATCACCTAAGGAGGGATAAACTTTCTTAACATGGAAGTTCTTCCATTTTAAGATGATAAAGTAGTAGATCTAAAGAATATTGTTTTATGAAACCTGTGTTGAGTTTCTGGAAAATCTAAGACCGAATCTATTATAGAAACGCAGAGATGAGCAAAACCCAGAAATATTTTTCTGTTCTAACACAATTCCAATTTGTACCCTCAAGTCAATGTCACCATTGACCCAAAATTTCTGATTGCGCCCTAGGGCAGAATCGACCTAAAAATTCTCAGTTTGAAATTCTATTTTCAGATCCCAAAGGTTTTATGAAAAGGGTATCTGGATCTTTACTCCAATCTACTATTTTGAACCTGTACCTACAAGAAAAATGGATTGTTTGTTGGGGGAGAGGTTTGATTTAGTCAACCCCTAATTTAGGAATTAGACTTGAAATCAATAATTGAAATAGAGAATGCTAGCAAGTAGTAGAAGTAAATGTAATAATGAAGCTATGACATTCAATAGATATGCAATTGTATTTTGAATGTAAATAAGTATGTAAATATGAAAGCTTGGACTCAATTAGAAACCATAAACCTCCATGATTGTATGCTTGGAATCCACCTTGAGGAGAGAATGAAAGAGTCTTGAGGATGCACAAAGGATCTTGAAGGAAGATCACACCACCATGATGGATAGATCTAGGGTTTGAATTATGAATCTTGAATGCTTGAACCGAATCCCTTCAAAGGCTTGAGAGCTTGAATCCTTGATCTTCAATGGAGAACTTGAATGCTTGAGAGGAAGAATTGAAAACTTTGAAAGCTTGAGAACATGTGGAACAATGGATGCTTGAAATTTTTGCTTGATGACTTCTTGCTTGATTTGATAATTTGTGCTTAACCTTGCTTGGATGATTGTTACTTAGAGAAAATGAGAGGAGAAAACTTCCTTTTATATGAAACCTGGGCACAATTTTCTAGAGAGGATGACATAGGAGAATTAAATTTTAATTGGACCCATGCCCCTGGAAGAGGACCTATATTAAATATAATTTAAGAATCATTGTTTCAGAACCCAAAACAGCTGACCTGGAAGCGGGAAATGAATTTTTGATGACCACCGACAGCCGACAGCCTTCCTGATTTGAAAGGGGGGCCCATGTCAAGGACAAGGTTGTCCTTGACCTAGGTCAAGGTCGAGGTTGTCCTTGAACTAGGTCAAGGTCGAGGTCAAACTTGACCCAGGGAGTTAGGACCCCTAGAAAACATGCCAGATGGGATGGAAGGTGCCCGGAGAGGCCCAATCAGGGCGCTAAATAAGCAGAGAAGTAGGAGAGGATGCATAAATGAGGGGACAATATGATGGTGGTTAAAAACACCCCCTAAGGAGGGCTAACCATTATTACCATGTAATTGCTTCCATTTTAAGATGACACACATAGACCTATACTATTGTGTAAAATTTAATAGATTGTGTCATGCAAGGGCATTTTGGTTACTTGCCTAGTTTTGTTGTTATACAGTTAGACTATTTTTATTAGTAGCTTTAAGAAGTGTCAATTGGAATGGTTTATAGACATAATATAGTATGAATATTATTTATATGGCTATGTTTGAAGAAACTGATTTATTGCATACATATGATGATTTTTTCAAACTAGATTGTTCCCCCTATTTTCAATACTTTATGTAATCAAGAAATTCAATAAATATCGTTGGGGGAAAAATAGGGAGAAGTAAATTTAATTTTATCACACAAATAATGAATGTGGAAATGGTAGTTAGGGAGAGATTTGATTGGGAAATTACAACATTCTAGGTAGTTGGCGTCTTCTTCAAGATTGCATTACTTGGGGAAGAAGTTTATACAACTCACAATTTTGATAGTTTTAATTTGTATAATTTCAAGATTTGGTAAAATAATTTATGAAATTATGAATGTGAAATGGGGAGGTATTTGGTATGATAATTTTGGCATATTAACAAGCTGGAGAAAGTTTGGTGGTTTGAGATGTTTGTTTTTTTACAAACATATGATGATTTTTTAGACTAGATGGTTGTAATGTTTGAAAAATATGGTTTTTAGAAAACACATGATAATCAATTAAATGGTTTCTCTTGTTTTCAAAATAATTTTCAATTAGGAAATTCAAAAAGACTAGTCATATAAGAAATATTGATTGTGGGCAAGATCAAGGAGAATTTAACTTAAATTATGTCTACTAATTAATGATTGTGATAATGGTAGTAAGGGAGGGATTTGGTTAGTCTACATGATATTTAAAAGATACGGGGTATTTTGTCTCTTTTTTATGCTTGCATGATAGAGGAGATAAGTTTTTAATGCTCATAGTTAGGATTATTTTATATTGTGAAATTTCAAGTTTTGGTAAAAGAATGTATGAATTTATCAATGCAAAATGAGGAGGTATCTAATAAAGCAATTGTGGCATATTAATAAATCAAAGGAAAGTTAGTAGTTTGAGATATATGGTTTTTAGTGAACATAGGATGATCATTTCAAACTAGATGGTTTACTCTATTTTCATCATGCTCTATAATTTGAAAGTCATGTAAACTAGATGTATTAGAAATACAAATTGTGGGTAAGTAAAGAGAGAAGTAAATTCTAAATTTAGACCAAAAATGAATGGATGTTGGTGAAACTGCTTTTAGATTTGATAGTGCATATAATTTTCACATAAAAATTTCATATCACACTTTGTGACCCATCATCAGGATGATAGAATGCTCATGGAGATGAAAGATGGATCACAAAGTGTGATCTAAAATGTTGATGCAAAAAATATTTACACAATCAAATCCAGAAGCAATAACATCAACTATTATGGATTATGGAAAATTAATATATTTAAATGAATGGATGTAGAAATGGTATTAAGGGAGGGATTTGGATAAGAATTAGAGTAATTGGGTAATTCACCTTTTCTTCATGTTCAAAGGTTATAGGAGATAAGGACATGTTGCTCACAATTTTGATAGCTATACACTATGAAATTTTAAGATTTGATTAAAGATTGAATGAATACATAAATGAGAAATGGGGAGGTAGTAAGTATAGACATTTTGGTATATTAATAAATTAGAGGAAATGTGGCATTTTAACTCTTCTGATAAAGAAGAAAGGATTATATAGTCCACAATTATGAAGTTACTAAAATCTTATAGTAAAAGGATTTGATTGCTAAAATAACATAAGAAAATGGAAGGAAAACAAAGATAACAGGGTAGTAGGGTTTCTTTTCCCTAAGTTAGGGAATCTAAACATTTTTTCAACCTTGACCCATTAAAGATTAAAAAACACTAATCACAATTAGATAACAATATACTACTAAAAACAAATAACACATTGTGAAAGTATCAAATTAAATGTATAAAAGGAGGAATGCGTTGATTCAAAATATTACATAGTATGACATGAAAATCTAAAAACTAACTCTTGTTGCCTCAATTTTATCACTTTTTATGCCTTCAATGGTAGGTGTTATTTTGATCCTTTTTCCAAGTCTCTAAGTGTTTTATTCTATAGGCTCTTTCTCATTGTACCTCTTTACAAAATCCAACACCCTTGAAGGAATAGTTTGTCTTCTTTTTTATTGTTGGCCCATCTCTATCATAGAGTATCTTAGAAGCATTCACAATCACCAATCCTTCTTCAAGTAGCTTCTCAAATTTCCTTTTAGATATCTTCATAGTCACTATAACCTATGAGGTAATATTAGATATGACGAGTTTCTCGGTAAACTCAATAAGAGACCTCTCGTTACCTTGAATTTTTCCTCATTTCTATAAATCCAAATTTGCCATAAAATTTTAGCATATAATAGAGACACAAATAATTCATCTTTTTTGACATTTTTTTGATCTTACTAGTTGGAATATCAAACCAATTAGTATTGCATTTTCAACAATTAAGAGCATAAAAAAATAAATTCCAAATTAGCTTAATAGTAAAGTGGTCAAAGAAAATGTTCGTCACACATTTAGGGGCTCTACACATTCTACAAATGTCAACCTCTTCATTCATAGATTTATAGGGGTTCCTTTGAAGAATGAGCTTTTTAGGCTCAATAATATTATTCTAAAACCCTAGTATGGTATCCTGTCAAGTTTTGTTAGGAAGAGGAACATTCCAACATGTATTACAGTGAGTAAATAAAGAATCAAAGTTACAAAGAGATCTATAAATAATTCTTGAAATATTTTTCATCATATTAGTTACATCCATTTGAGGCATTCAACCAGTCCTTGGGCCTTTTTACAGTGATTTAAATAATTGTTTATAAAGAAAAAAATCCTATTATCCCTATTAACAACATATATTTTCTCTAAAGATTAAAAATAGGGAATTCATTAATAAAAGACAAATATAAACTAGTGACATAACACCTGTATTAGATTAAAGGAATGTTAGTACCAAACCAAGGAATTATGTAGACCAAGAATTCTTTGACACACCCACTACCACCAGGAAGAATAACCCACATGCACTTTGATCCTCCATACTGTTGTACTTTGGTAGCTTATCCTCCTTGTCTACCACTATGTAGTCTACCTCCTCCACAACCTCTGATTCAACCTCTGACTCTTCTATCATGAGACCCTTTTTGACCAGGTACCTTTCAAGCCATCAAAAACATCCTTCATTAATCAAATTGAACATTTTCTTGAAGAGGAGGATATTACTGGCTGCCACCATTTGCTTATGCTCCATTTTCCTCTTATCCCCATGAAAAATGATAGATAACTTTACTACCTCATTTCCCCTATGACTAGGAATAAAATTATCTTCTAGTTAGGGGGTAGCACAAGCCTACACATCTATGTTCTCTAAAACATCTTCAATTTCCCCTAAAAGACATTTATTGATCAACCTTCAACATAGAGAAATGACCATGAATTTCTCCTTTCTCACAACAATTAAGCTCGCCACAAACATTGCATAAATATTAGTGTTTACTTTTTATATGTGCTCCATAAGAAGTATTTCCCCAAGGATTTCTATATTTCATGATTTGTTCAACTGTGGGTGGGGTTAAACACTTGCTTAATCCCTTTCTTAGAGATATCTCCCAGAAAAAAAACATTTGTCATTTATGGCAGATCAAGTACATAGGGGTGTCCATTACTACAGAGATAAACAACTAGGAGGATGCAGAGAAAGGCTTCAATTTGGGAGTTACCCAAATTTTACAATCAACCTTGATATATATAGAAAAATGAATGTCTACATTAATTTATCTCACTCCAAACATGCCTTTGGCACTCTGCTAGCCCTAGAATTTAGTGCAAAAGTCCCATCACACATCTTCAACTTAGGTGAAGTGCACAAGAATCACCCACATATCCTATAGCTTTCTCTACCATCCTTCATGCCACCAACTTTCCTAAAACCAAATCCACCAGGAAATATTATAAAGATTTCCCATAAGTAGTCATAAATATGGGTAAATTCACAAAGATGGGGGACCAAAAAGGGGGTATAATATGCCACTTTTTTTTTTTTTTTTTCTAAAATCAACAAACTCTAAACTTAAATGAAAAATTGAAAATAGTTATGTTGGGACTAAAAAAATCTTCTAGAATAGGCTTCAAAACATTTGTGACATCAGGTTGAGTTTCCAAAATCATTTTTGAGATGCACTGGTTATTCCACAAGTACGATCTGATACAAAGCAAGTGTTGGTTAATGATACAATGATAAGACAAGTAAGTTTTGCTATTTCACAGGAGTCTTTGAATGTGGTTTGTGAAATAGTGAATTAGTCGTTATTTCGCAAAGGGATGCTAATATGTTTGGAAAAATAACGAAATGGTTTCATTTCAGAAAAGGCAAATTTGATGTGTTGCAAAATGATGATGCATTAATTTATGATTTGACACAGTGTGAAATCATTGTTCTTGACACTATAGTTGTGAGTTCACTAAGGGATTAATTCATGCATATAAATGTTATGAAGTATCTTTAATTGTGAAATCCTAATTTGTAAAGTGATTCAATTGCTAAAAGTGGCTTTGGATCCAAATGAAATTGAAGGACTTTGAGGAACAAAGTAAAATCTAATTGATGAGAGTTGAGGAGTATAAGCATGAAGAGATTGTGAATCAGCTCTTTAAAGAATTGAACATGAATAATATTAATTGTATAGTGGAAGAAGATAGGGAAATGGTGAAGAAAAGTGATAGTTTTTTAGTCCCTAGACTTTCTTTGAAGGAGATTTTCTTGCTTGATCAAGTCAAAAAGAAAGATGATCCTACATTTGTTGTCAAATTTTATACTGAAGATAAAACCATAGGTTTAGAATAAAATCCAAAAATAGAGACATTGACTACTTGGATAAGCTTCAAGAGATCTTACAAACTGAAATTGATTGATTTTTCCAAAGGTGTTGATGGATCAACTATTGTGTAGACAGTGGGTAACACTAACCCACTTGTATAAGCAAGTGAGCTTGTATTTCGGGCCATGTTTAATAAGGATTAGATGAAACACATGCAAAATGAATTGCAACAAACTTTAGACAGGTAGGTAGATCTCAATAAGGTAATGAATGAACTTTACCTCAAGGTGGTCTACCATAACAAGGAGATTCAAGGATTAAAGGGGAATAGTCAGATTCAAGCTCTTGTAATCCATAAAAAAATCTCTGGTGTTCCTTTTGATGTTCAAAAGGCTAGGTCTCATGAAGAGGTTGAGGAGATGATATCTGGTAGGATGAAAAAGGAAATTCCAATGCACGTGTTTACCACCCTAAAACAAATTCTACCTTTCCGAGTTAAGCTTGTGATCAACAAATGTGATGATGTGTATGAGGTTTATTGTTTATTGATTGAAATGTTGAATGGTTTCAAGAAGAATGAACCACTTTTGGAAAATATATCTAAGAGATGGAAGCCTTCCTCTTATGAGCTAACATGCATATATGATGTGATTCATAGGGATCCAGATGCTCCTACTAAAATTAAAGATACCAAGGAAACTATTGATGTTGTGGTTGAATAATTGAATTATATCATACATGAGGAAAGTAGGATTGAAGAAAACCTGTCACCATTTAATATCATTAAGGATTGGAAAATCCCTGAGTTTGTATACAAAGAGGGATGTGTTAAAAATTTGGAAGAATGGAAAATTGAGTATCAGGGCATGGTCCCTAGAATCATTTAGCACTTGAAAGAGGATAAGAGATTTTCAGGGGATAAGTTCAAAATTTTTCTTGGCAGGGTTATTGTTCTTGAAGATAGGTTTTCTAAGTTTATGATTAAGGGTCAAGCTATCAAGGGGAAAATATGGAGAGAACACCTTCTAAGTTTTCCTGATATCATGAACTTCCAATGGCCACCACTTGCTCAGATTTTAGTACATGGGTTGAAGAATACTTGGAACCAGTTATGAAAGAATCAAAAGGAATAAAGAAGATCTCTGGGAATGAGAAGGTTTCGACTGGTTGATAAACGTGCAAGGGGAAGTTGTTTGGTTGTTTTTATTTTTTTTCTTATTGTAATATATTGTCTTCTTTTATTTGATTAGGATTAGGGTTAGTTTTTAAATGTCATGGAATGTGAACGGTTGGAAGCTTGTTGCTTCCCCTATTTTATGAAGGGGAAACCACAACTGGCTTATCAATAAAATATACTTGGTTTTCTTGTCAACATTGGCACTGCTTTATGTTGTTCATTATCGGATTTGTATCCCTATGTTATAATTGATTTAAGGATCAGTTATCATCTTAAAGACTTGTGCATGCAATTTGTTGATTGGTAACATCAATTTGAAGAAAACAAAAGGTCATAGAGAAGTTGTTGCCCTATTGCTTTTTTGTCTAATTGGCTCTCTTACTCAGAGATTAAATACAATTGGATGGGTTGGTGTTTTCTATTCAATTTGTGTGTATTGACAGGATTGGATGGTTGATGGTGTGTTTGCAAGAATTGTTGAGCACTGACTTTCAGAGGTGTATGTGGGGTTGAATAAGGTTTGATTATGTGGCCCAATTGGACAAGAGATTGGTCATCATTCTTCAGAAGAGTAAGAAATATTTCTCTCTTTGCAATTTTCTATTTCTTTTACTTTACAATTATTTCAAATAGGAGTTAGCAATTAGGAAGCTGGTCGATAGAAGGATTCCAGAGGAATAATTAAGGTTTGCATCTTAGTTGTATTCTATATATTTCTGATATAAAAATCCCTTGCTTGGATTTATAAGTTAGAGAAGAGGTAAACCCGCCTAGGCCCTACAAAGCATGAAGAGCAGAGGATTTTAATTGATTGTCAATAAATCATGTTAGTTGGCCAAATAATTTGGAGAGTTTAGAGATAGAAGTTTAGCATCTTTTCATAGCTTTCCAATTTGTTGATTTGAGCACCAACAAATTAGACTCAAAATTTGAGGATGTGACAAGAACAAGAGTTATAGTACTTTGAATCTAGTTTCTAAACTACTATTTTTTTAATTGGTTGAGATTAAGGCCCTCAAAAAGGGGGATCACAAAAAGCAGTCTTGTTTTTATGAAAAAGCATAACATAGCATTTGGTGTGCTCCTCCTAAAATGTTAACTTTTTTTTGAATTTTTTAAATCACTCAAGTGAGAAGTTAGCTACAACACATAGTTTATCCTAGATTTTTTTGCTACTTTTTTGATGAAAGTATGATTTTTTATGAATTTCTAAAGTGGAGACATCCTAAAAATGTGAAATTTGAATGTGACCCCCCTAGAAATTAGTGAAAACTAATAAAAAAATCATTTTTTTTTGTATTTTTTAGAATGGAGTCTAGTTTCCAAAAAATTAACTTGTTTCAAAATCTAATTAATGAGCCAATATCTATGTCCTAAATAGTACTCATTGGTTTTTGACAAAAATCAAACATACTTACAAAAGAAATTAGAGATGAAAAACTTAACATAATCAGAATTCAAAAAACATTAAATGGATATATAGCTAATAGAGAGTTTTATAACATCTTGTCATCTAATTTTGTCATTGTTGAACCACATGCAAACCTAATGGGGAGCAAAGACAAAAATTGTGATTTTTTTGTATGTTTATTAGAAAATATGTTTCAGGCATGTTTGAATCATCCAAGCCTTTGGATTGGATGCCTAAGGAAAATCTAAGCCTTCTGCTTGGTGTTTCCCAATATAGTTAAAAAGCTGCATGCCATAAATGGTATGTGCCATATATGGTACATGCCATATGTACAAAATACTCTACATATGGTGTGCACCATATATGACACATACCATATATGACATATGCCAAATGTGAAATATACAAAAAAATTATTATAACCTCTCTCTCTCTCTCTCTCTCTCTCTCTCTCTCTCTGTTTGTGATGTATATGGTGTACAATAGATATGATGTATGCTATATATGGTGTGTGCCAAATGTGTTATACTAAAAATGGTAAAAAGGCCAAGGAACCCATGATTGAGGCCCACATCTTTTATTTTTTATCTATTTTATGTGCATTATTTGAAAAATAAATCTTTTCATGGTATTGACTCTCATAAACAAGTGAAAACAACATATTCTATCAATTTGTCACCACCTTTTTGTTCAAAATTCAACGCAGAAGTGAGAAATTCAATGATTGTTTAGTAAAATTGATCATTTGAGGTAATTTTTCATTTTTTAAGAAGTGAAATGTGAATAAAGAGTTTTTTTGTTTAAAATTGATATAATATGGACTTGTTATTTTCATAATTTTACTTTTTGTAATAGATTTTTTTACAATTCAAGTTTGAATTAGAAGGAAGATGTGTGAAAGCTCAAATTGTTATATAGTTTCAAACTAATTTAAAAATTATAATGAACAATTTCAATTTGGAAGGTGCATTAGATATAAATAGAAGTTGTCAACTAATATTTGTCTTACTTATACACACATGTAGAATTCACCATCATGCCGAGGAAACAAGAAAAGATTCTAACACCGAAAGAGTGTGAAGTAGAGAAAGAGAAGAAAAGGGAAAGGATGAGACAACTTTGTAAAAAATGAAAATTGCATACCATATAATAATATTTCCCTTTGGAAGAGGAACAATAAACATCAATGCAAGGTAAGATATAATTGGAATTGGAAACACAAAACCAATAGATGAGAAACTTGCATGCAACAAGAAAATTGAATTATGAAGATGCATGCACATCATCTATGAGATCTTGAGTTGAAGGGACACCATCAATCCATTTTTTATGCACACCATGTTCTACATCTCATAGTGAAAGCACACTATCGTATCATGTTGAAGACACACCATACTCTACACCCCAAGTTTTAGGCACACCATCATATCATGTTGAAGGCACACCATTAACATCTCAAGTTGGCGAGGTTCCATCTTTCACATCTGAATTTCAAGGCACATCATCTTCGATTTAAGTACACAATCCATCCTTAATGTTGTTGATGTTCCTAATGTTGAGCCCACTCAACAGTTGAGAACACCTCCTATAAATTTGTATAGAAAGCCAAAATATTTGATTTATATTGATATTAATATTTTGAAACCAATGCCTGATAATATTCCCAAGTGTACTTGTCAAAGATATGCTAACCGCGTTTGGAGATTATTTTTTGAGAATTTAAATGTGATAGGAAGATGTAAACTATTTGTTGAAATGATGAGAAATCTAAAATTTAGGCCCATAATGAATATTCTTAGGCTAAGAATGATAGTTGAGTCAAGTAAAAAATCTATTATAAAGAATCTCATGACTGCATATGAGAGTGTGGGTTCTACGTCATGCACAAAAGATAGTAATTTCATACAATGTGTACTTACATAGATAATAGTAAGCACTCAAATGAAGAAATATTAACTCATTATAAAGGCAAGTAAAGCATTCAAATAAGTATAAAGTCTCTAATGGGAGTTGTATGAAGGCATCAAAGAGTGGAAGGTCCAAATAGAAATGAGTTACGAGCATTCTCTAGAAGACTACCATGAAAAGATAAAGAAACTGTTGAATCTTTGAAATCCTTGATTGAAGATTTTTGGAAGAATAACACATGATTATATCCTAATCGAAGAGATGTTGTAAGGAGGATTGGTAGTCGAATCCACAATCCACATTAAAAAAAAAATTTGGATTCAACTCAGACAAAATTCTTTGCAAAATTTATAGGAATGTATCATCAAATTAAAATTAGTCAAAGGTATTTTGAAATGGCTAAACCTTTTTATTTCAAGATAAATCACACACACACACACACACACACACACACAAATTTTTGTTGTAAGGTACATATTGAATTTTTAACCATTATGATGTTTATCGACATATATGTGTAGGTTTGCATTCTAATATTATTTTGCAGGAGTGTAACATAAAGGATTTACCTAGATATTCAAGGGATTTAATATCTTCCATTTTATGTGAAAGAGTGGATGGTAAAAAATTTAACAATCTCTCATGCTTGGATGGAACATGCATTTATTGTTGCGGTTTGCAATGTTTTCTAATTTGTCAAAATATGGAGAGTACACATGTAATTAGGAATGAAATAGTGGAATTTGGAAAATATAAGACCATGGTATACAATCTAAATGATGGAAAAGAGGAAAAACAATGTGATTTGGTAATTGAAAAGATTCCAGTGTATCATCTCATGGACATTTTTCATGAAAAAATTGTTTATGAATATGCAAGGCATACACATAGAGCTCGATGGTTGGATTTTCAACTCAAGTTGTACAAGAACAAATTATCACTTGATACCATCATTTCATTTGTGGAATTTGTAGAGAACTACAAACTACAAACACAAAATGAGGTGCAACCAAAGTAGTATATCTCTCAATAGGTTGTTATATTTGTTCATATAATATTCATGCATTCACCTGATAGTATAGAGGAGAACACAAAGATATTAAGGGAGTATCATTTTTACATCAACGATGTCATTCTATAAAGTTTGTAAATGGCTTATTTCATCTATTTTATAGATATTTGGTTATTAGGGGCATATCATATTATCAACACACCATATGGTCAGACAATTGTGCATCAGAATTCAAGGATTCTTGAATATTTTATTAGTTGAGCAGGATGCATAAGATCACTAGTATTCAGTATATGTCAAATTTCACAGATATTGGGCATGGAAAGGGAGAGCATGATGGTGTAGAGACATGTATCAAAAGAGCCTTAGTATGTGAAGAACTATAGTACAATGAGAAATCAACATTTTCAGATGTGAAATGTATCATCCAGTGGTGTAATGCTACAATGAGTCTAGGTAATGAAGGTGAGTCTATAGTTTGTAGATTGTTTTGGTTGATAGATGAAACTAAAATTGCATTGTATGAGGATTGTTGTGTACACTAACATGATCGAGTGAGATACACTCTTTTAGAAGCTCTAATGCAGGTTCATGGAGTATCCACACACAATATATGACATGCTTTTGTTCGTCATGTATAGATGAAGATTGGGATGAGTGTGAGTCAAAGGAGTGGGTTGACGAATGGTGTACACA
Source organism: Thuja plicata (assembly GCA_018584345.1). NCBI lineage: Eukaryota > Viridiplantae > Streptophyta > Pinopsida > Cupressales > Cupressaceae > Thuja > Thuja plicata. Next base: position 2,013,273 of record MU223825.1, on the reverse strand, counting down.
ATATTTGATACTGATTGAGATGTATCATCCCCCCAAAACACTACAATTAATAGAAATGGAATCATCAATTGACTTTGATCACTTGTCTGATCTAGTGCAAGTAGGTAAATTGTCCACGTATAAATAATCTCAAATTTAGGACTTTATCCTAACTATTCACTAAATTAATCTCCTCATTATGATTGTATCATTATAGGCCATGTTTTTGTTGTTATTTCACCTGAAGACAATAAAGAAGGGATAAATTATTATTTGTCTTGTCATGTTGAGGTGAAAAAGAAATTGGATCACTCAGTAATAGATGGTGAAGAATTAGAATACCCTAAAGGAGAAGTAGTTGTTACTGGTACATGACTCAAATATGGAGGTAAACAACACAATAAGACTCTTTGGAAGGTTTGTGAGTTGAACCATGAGGAAATACTTCAGATAATAAAGGGTAGGGCAGATCCAGCTAGCTCATTGGATTGAATGTGAATACAAAAATAGTAATGTCAAATTTATTTGAATGCATCTATATATGACATGTATATCTATAGAAATAAAAGCTACATTAATAACATTAATATACAAAGATGAATATCTGTGTGTCTGATTTTCAATTTTTTTTTTATCTCTATTTCCTCTATAATTTTTTCTTGCAAAGAAATGACCTGGTTCATTAGATTGAATGTGAATACAAAAAATTGTAATGTCAAATTTATTTGAATGCACATACATATGATATATATATTTGTAGAAATAAAAGTTACATTAATATCAGTAATACACACAAATGAATATTTGTGTGTCTAATTTTCAAAATTTTTATTGTAGAAACTGATGAAATATCAGATTCAACTCCAGGATCCAGCTGCATGCAAAAAACCTGTCACAAAGAATGAAGCAAAAGGAGGAAAAAGCAAAAACTCAGAAGTTACTCAAAAAGTGAGAGCAAAATTATTATCTGAATTAATTTACGACAATTACAAAGTTCAACCTTAAAAAGGTGAACGAAACCCTAAAAGGTAAAAGCTAGGTTGCACATTATTAATTAAGAATTAATTAATAATGCACCTAAGTGAAGCTTAAGCAACTAGAGTAAT
>MU223825.1:1998327-2010199 GCA_018584345.1 Thuja plicata | reverse complement strand
TAAACCTCATGACATGAGGAGTCTGGTCATGTGTGGCTTCCATGTGTGGTAGTTGTGAGGTGTCAGTCAGGCCACAGAGGGGTCCGACATTGAAAGAAGAATAAGACAGAAGTAGAAGGGTCTTTCTAAAGAAAATTTGTAGAAAGTAAAATGCACCCCCCCACAATGTATAATCCTATCCCTCATACACCACAAATTACTATGAAAGCACAAGAAACGAGAAAAAAACCTGAGTTTGAGAAGCAGAACAGCTCACAAAGGAAGGTATGACTTTGACTAAAAAAACCAGCAACCAAATGGCAAAATCAGGAAATGAGACCTGCACCAATGTGACAGGCTCAAAAACACCTTTCCGATGATATTTTTTTTTCCAAAAAAGGACACCGTATGCCCAAGTTATGAGCAAAAAATTGACAGGTACCCTGAAGAGTGAGCTTGCTGGAAAAAACCAGTCCCTGGGCTAAAATTGACGCCCGTATGGACGTCACGGGGCTGTCTGGGCGACGCTGCTGGCGGTGGTCGTGGCCGGGCAGCTGTCGGGTGGCGGCCGGGTGGTGCTGCGGCTGGGCGGCGCAGAGGCGGCGCAGCCGGCGGAGGTTGCAGCCGGGCGGGGAGGCGGCAGTGAGCGGGCCGGGCGCGGGTGGCGGCGGGCCCGGGTGGCGACCGAGCGGCTGTAGGGCAGCGCACTGGCCAGAAGCGGCTGTAGGGCGGCGCACTGGCCAGAAGCGGCACGCGGGCAGCACGTGCTGGCAGTGCTTAAAAAAGTTGAGAAAAGCACATTTTTTGAAAATTTTCAAGATTTTTTTCTCGATTTTTGAGCCCGTACGACCCTAATAGGCTAGAAATTTTTGCCTGTAGTCACAGAGGCCAAAATAGTCAAACTTAATATATTTTTTGACTCTCCCGGGCCTTCTGAACGCAATGGCAGAGTCCATTTTGGCTCAAATGACTCTGAAAAATTGCAACTCTCCAAATCCACTATAGAAAACACCAAAAACCTCCAGAAAGAGGGCTTGATCCACAGCTCCAAAAAAACTTGAACAAGCTACAAAAGCAAGGCTCTGATACCATGTAGAAACTGATGAAATATCAGATTCAACTCTAGGATCCAGCTGCATGCAAAAAACCTGTCACAAAGAATGAAGCAAAAGGAGGAAAAAGCAAAAACTCAGAAGTTACTCAAAAAGTGAGAGCAAAATTATTATCTGAATTAATTTATGACAATTACAAAGTTCAACCTTAAAAAGGTGAACGAAACCCTAAAAGGTAAAAGCTAGGTTGCACATTATTAATTAAGAATTAATTAATAATGCACCTAAGTGAAGCTTAAGCAAATAGAGTAATAGGAACTTATATAATTAAATCAATATGATTTAATTAATAAGCGTAAGGTAATAATACTCTAACATTTATCTCTATTTCCTTCATATTTTATTCTTGCAAGGAAATGGCCTGGTTCTCCTATGTTCAATCCATCAAAATCTTACTAGATGTACAAGCATATTCCAACTATAAAATTATATTTGAGTACCCATTTGGGTTCTTTAAAATGTATCAAAAATTAAGGTAGGGTTGTGTAGTAACAAATTAGTCAATAATTGACTAGTAATCTACTTGTATAGGCCTAATTAGGCTAGTTTACAAGATGATTTATTGAAACTCTACACTTTTTGCCTCCACCCAACAAAACAACACTTAAAAAACTTCAAATATGACCTTCAAAAGCTTTTTCCACCATTATATGACCAATTCAAATAACCTTTGAACAAACTCTAGCATCTACACCTCACTTTTCCTTGGAAACATGTGGAATTCACCCTAGGGCATCATATAAACATGTGCAAACCGCACCACCAGATCCTGAAACTTAGGAATTCAAAAGTACACATAAAAATTAATCATTCTATAGAATCTTATACTTTTCTACTGGAGGAAACAAGAAATACATATATTTATTCATTCACGGTTACCTCAACCTAGGGTTTCATGGACAAAACCCTTCTTTTCATTAAGAAAAAAGTCTCCAAAAACCACACTCAACCATTGAATTGTGTGTACAAAGCCTATTTATGTCGATCAAAGTGGTTTAGAATTAGAAACTACCCAAAAACTAACTTGGAATCACATTTTAAAAAGTTGTTGCAAAGTTGTCATGACAACAATGACAAATTTTTATAACTTTTACAACTATGCATATCTTTAAAATTTCTCATTATGGCTATGAACCATCTATGATAATAGCTCCAATTGGGTGGGTAAGCACATGGAACAACCTCATTTGGCTCCCCAACTTGCTCAAATTTTTATGGCCACTCTGGATCGATGCAACCCTTAAGGTACACAAAGTATAAAAAATGTCAAACTTTGTTGGGGCATTTCTCACAGATCATGCCATGTATCAATGATTCCTTAATTAATATAGGATCATGTTACCATTACCCAAAAAATCCTCTCTCATGTTCTGGAGATTCGACCTCATTCAAAATTGATAACCCAATCTCAGTCATTGCCAAATCTTGTAATGTGCCTCAGTTGAAAGTTGCAATTGTGTGCATCTTTGAAACAAATCATCATGAACAAAAACCATCTATTCCAATATCTTTGTTTGGGCATTTAAACCCCAGGAAAAACCTTGTTCAAATCCCTAAATCCCTGAAACATTCCTGACCACTCTGGATTGATGGGGCCCTTACGGTACACAAAGTGCAAAAAATATCAACATTTATTAGGCATTTCTCGAAGCCTATGAAATGTATCAATAATCCATCAAGTTATACAAGATCATGTTCCTACTTACCACAAAATCCTTTCTCACTTTTGGGAGATTCGACCCCATTAGAAATTGGTGACCCAATCTTAGTCATTGCCAAATCTTGCAATGTATCTTAGTTGAAAGTTGCAACTGTGCATATATTTGATTTGAATTTTTGTGGCCATGAACCATCTATACCATCATATTTTTTTGTGTGGGTGAACCCCAAGAAAAACCTTGTTTGGCTCCCCAACTCACTTGAACGTTCTAGATCACTTCAGACCGGTGCGACCCTTAAGGTACACAAATTGTTAAAATTGTCAATCTTTTTTGGGCCGTTTCTTAGAGATTTTGTTGTGCATTAATGATTCATCAGGTGCTACAAGATCATGTTGTCACTGGATACAAAATTCTCTCTCACTTTTTTGAGATTCAACTCCGTTCAAAATTGGTGACCCAATCTCGGTCATTGCCAAATCTTACAATGTGCCTCTGTTGAAAGTTGCAACTGTGCATATCTTTGAAATAGCTTATCATAGACAAAAAATGTCTATGTCAATAACTCCATTTGGTTGGGTAAACCGCAAGAAAAACCTCATTCATCTCCCCAACTTTCTTGAACATTCCATATCACTCCACACAGGTGCGACCTTAAGGTACACATAGTGTAAAAATTATCAATCTTTTCTAGGTCATTTTTATGAGCTCGTACGATGTATCAATGATCTGTTAGGTGCTATAGGATCATGTTGTAGCTTCCCACAAAATCCTCTCTAACTTTTGGTATATTTGACCCGGTTCAAAATTGGCGACCCAATCCTTGTCATTGCCAAATCTTGCAATGTGCCCCAATTAAAAGTTGCAACATTGTGTATCTTTGAAATGACTCATTGTGGCCTCAAACCATCTATGGAAATAGCTCTAGTTTTGTGGTACAACCTAGGAACAACTTGGTTCAGCTCCCCAACATGCTAGAATGTTTTGGACCACAATATATTGTTGTGACCCTTAAGGTGCACAAAGTGCAAAAATTATCAATCTTTATTGGGTCATTTCTTTGAGCTCATGCAACGTATCTGTTGGAGCTCTAATTTTTTGCAAAATTTAGAGTTCCATATAAAGTACAAACCCTAAAAATAACCTCCTAAATCCCATGCCTAGAAAGTGAATTATTCATGAAACCTTGTTTTCCATTTATAAATATGTGTATATATTCATTTCAGCCTCATAAAACAAATTCAATATATCTATCAAACAACAAAATTCTAGGGTGTGCACAAATTTTTGTCTACATGTCATAATTCTCGCAGATAGCCATTTTGAGACTAAAATATTTCGTTGCTTATGATAGTTCTTGCTAGTCCAACTATTTATTCCAATCATCCATGTCATAACATGACCCTATGCAAAATTACAAAGCCCCATACGCTCATTGGCTATTTTTTCGAGACCTAAACCAAATGCAGTTTGTATGTATTTGTCACTTACACATTAACAAAACTAGTTAGAAGCCTACTTTGGAAAATCATATTTCTTAGTTGGACAAACATTGCATCAAATGGATGTTTTCTCAAAATTATTTGCATGACAAGCTTCCCCTATGCGCAGAACCCCACGAGCTAATTTTCTAATTTTCCAAAGTTCATTCCATTTGGAATTTATTCAAAATTCTTCCTACACAATGTGAAATCAATTGAAATGACCTTTTGCTAAATTAAACATTCATCATCCAGTTCCTTCATATTGTAAAACAATTGGTCCATGCAATTGTGTGTATTACAAAGAACCACTGTGCAAATTCTTAACGCTACGTCACTTCATTTGGTAATTTTCCAAAGTCCAAACTGAAATCAATCTTTCATAATTAGATGACTTTAAAATCAGGCCAATTAATCATGACACTTCATTTTATATCAACCTTCCTTCGTGAAAGATTACAAAATTTTATGCCAGTTTAATATTTTTCCAGAGCTAAAGTCATAAGCACATTTCAACACATTTCAGAGGAAAATGTGTTGAAAGATGATAATAAAACACATGAGATGGGTGCAATTTTATTTAAATTATTTTAAAATGATTTAAAAGAAATAGGAAGGAAAAATATATTGAATTTTTTTTTAGTCATTCTTAAATGATTAAATATTATATCACTATAAAAAAAATCTAAACAATGGTGGGTCCACTTTATTTGTTATTGGAAAAGTATCTTAGGAGAATGACATGATCTCATCAATACTATGATTTGTTGAAGAAACAACAAGAATCTAAGAAGACAAGAGAACATTGCAATTAAGTGGGACCTACATAAAAATAACATTTATCAAGGAAGTCTTACATAGTCTCATCGAAAATATGGATATCGATGAAACTCCACTCTTCTACCAAAATAAAAAAAAACACTGCATCGATAAGAAAGTTTCATCAAAATTAAATTAGATTGCCGTAATTTATTCTTTGAAAATTTACTGTTACGAAACTACATGAGCAAGATTAATACAAAAGGAAGAAGACAAATGAAAGGCACTACCAAGGGAACCCGTAATAATGCAACAGTCAGGCATACGCGGGCAAATACGAATCTGTAAAACTTGAATTGGAAAGATGGTATTCAGCGTGAAACAAGCAGGCATAAAGACAAACTCCAAAATCTTTACCAACAAGGTGCACAACAAAGTCAATATGGCAAAAGGATTATGGGAGATTTATATAGATATTGAAATTATAATTGCTCTATACCCAATAAAATATAAAGCATGGATGAAGCATGTAAGGGCTTGTTTGGTGCATGGAATTAATTTATCCAGAATAAGCCTATTCTAGAATAAGGACCTATTCTCGGATTAATTAATCCTGAAAACAAAAGCTGGAATAAGGTTGGACCTGTTTGGTGCACCTAGAAGATGACTGGGAATTAATCTATTCTGCTTTTGGATCCCATAATGTGGAATTGGAATAAGGATTAGTTTTCATTTTTTTAATTAATTTGAACAATATGTATTTATAACTTATTAAAAAATTATAATTATAAAAAAAAAAATTTCTTACAAATTTTAATTTTTGAACTTATCATTTTTGTTGCTGGTTTTTTAATTTTCTTACAAATTTTAATTTTTTTTTATTTGTTCAAATTTTAATTTTTGAATTATTAACTTTAAATTTTTTTTTTTAAAAAAAGATTTTTTTTTTTTTAAAAATAAAATAAATTAATAAATTAATAAAATAAAATAAAATTTAATAAAATAACAATAATAATAATAATTGAAACTTTTTCAGAGAGCCCCCATGTCACTAAAATTATCGCCAAAAATGCCTGGGAAAATGTTCAAATGAGAATGAAAAATGACATGGCAGAGCAAGAACGACAATGCGAAATAAAGCAGTTTTTTCGCCCTAATATTAATAGACATTGGGGTTTGTCGCCTATTTATTTGTGGAATGATGGAGCATATAACTTTAGGCGGCTGAACAACTTTATTACTGATCAACCCCAATGGGCAAATCATCAACGACCTTCGACAATTTTGATGGCAGAGCCGAACCCTTCTGTCGAATGTCATGCGTCTTTGCATCCTAATCTTGGGCCCCTACACCATCACGGAAGGTATTTAACTTCGGTTAGAGATTTAAACAAACAATTCTTTGTTTTTTATAGAACCAGGTATGCGTATCATCTTAAACCTTTGTGTTTGAAGTATACACAAAGTTTAGTCTCTAAAAAGGGGAGTGCAGGTAGAATTCTTTTCTCTTCTAGGGTTTCCCCAAATGCTACTCCTCGATCTATACCAGCCTCCAAGAATGAATGGCTACCATCTTACAAATAGAATGCACAAAGATTCAAAAGCTTTAAGCATAGGAAGAATAATCCTACCCTATATCCACTAAATGGTAAATTTTTACTTCCCACCCTTAATCATTTTGAGCACCTTCAAGAGAATAATATAGAAGATAGGGATATCTATACCCCGCCTCACCGCAGAAACATAGCTAAACCTAATAGTGCAAATATCATACCGAATTGACATCAAACCCCGACCCCCCAAATATTAGAGAAATCTATTAAGGAAGATGTCATCATTAAGGGAGAATACCGCTTTACAAATGGATTTAGGGCTCACTGTGCAGCTTCAAGTTTGTACGGGAAATGGTATGGATATAAACTTGAGGGGAATAATCTCAAAGCATGGCTCCATGAATCCTTTGGAGAACAAGTAAGTATGACGATTTTAAATGATAATTGCTTTTATGTGGAATTCAGGAATGTAGATATTAGAAATAAATTATTATCTGAAAAGTATATTTATTTTCTAGGGCATGCAATCAAATTTATTAGATGGCAACCAAATTTTAACAAAGATATGTTTGATGGAATTTTTGTTCCTATTGGTTTAAAATTGATAATATGCCTGTCGAGCTATTGCACAGTATGGTTTTATCCCAAATTGGAGATAGAATAGGGAAAATGATGGGATTAGAACTTAACTTATTAGAATCATCTAATGTTAAAATTCTGATTCAGACAAAGGACAATTTCTCCTTCCCTAAGAATGTTAAATTTGAAACTAACCAAATCACATATAAACTAAACATAGCTAAATACTATGGCAAAATTTCACAAAAGATATGGTTAAGACCTAGGACTGATATTAACAATACCATTATAGATTATACGACAGACCTCAAAACTTTTCTTAAGGATAAATCTGATAATCTCATTAGAAATAGAAATGAATGCAGGTATCCTGTATTTCCAAAATCCACTAATTTCTCTCCTATAGCTTCCTTTTTAGATGGAGGGGGGTTTGCTATCAACTATCAAGATTCTACGATGCTAGGAATCCAGCCTGAGACCCTAGATAATAAAACTAGCACTATTAATAAAATCTGCAAACAACATTTTGTTAAATTAATAGAAGACACAGGAACCATAATCCAAGAAGACAATGTTGTGACAAACCAATCAAAACAAGCATATAGGTATTCAGAGAAATTAATCTTAGAGCCAAAATTTAATAACATAACTAATTCCAAATAAATAAGTAGAAACATGGTGTTTTCTGATTCTTTGGATGAAGAAACTAGTGATGTAGAGGATAATAACAGGAGGAAACTCAATTTGATAAAGAAAATAATAGAGGTAGATAAAGATACAATAACAGAGGATATTATTTCATACCATTTAGAGGAGAAAGCAAAATTAGTAGCCCAGGAGAAATTAAATGAGCATGACACTTTATTTTCTACACTACACAAACAAAATACTCCCACCCAGATGGAGAGTGAAGTAGGTGAGTGTAGACTTACAGAAAACAAAAATTCTATTACTAATAATGATTTTAGGGAAGATATAGAGGAATATGAAATAGAAGAGATTAATGAATTTTTAGGTCTTAATAATGAATCTGATGATATGCTCATTCTCAGAGTCATTGATTCTATGAGTGAAAATATCTTAGAAGTAAACCAACCCCTAGATAATGGAGAGGTAAGTAACAATGTAAGCAATTTAGGACTCGCTATATCCTCTATTGGTAAAGTGCTCCCTGCCTTCCCAAAATAGACTAAAAAGAGGGGAAGGAAATCTCTTAAAGAATTACGACAGAAGGATGGAGGGGCTTTGGGACAAGTTAAAATTATAGATATTATACATGATGGGAAGGGGAAGTGCCTTCCCAAGGCACCATGAAAATAATTTCATGGAATGTTAGGGGCTTGAATGCCCCTAACAAACAATGCCTCCTTAAGAGAAGTTTAACTTCTCTAGAGGCACACTTATATTTAATACAAGAAACCAAGCTAGGAGAGGAAGGATATACTAATCTTGGACGTAAACTAGGAATATGGGAAATTAAGGGGGAGAATTCGGTTGGAGCTTCTGGATGATTAGCCTTTATATGGAACCCAAGGTTCATTTTACCAACTTTTATCATCTCCAAACCCCAATGGATGGCATCAAAGATTAAGAATTATAGTACTAATGTGGAATTCACCATTATTAACATATATGGACCAAAGTTCCTTCACGAGAAATGAATAGCATGGCAAGAAATTGATACCTTCATCCAAACCAACCCAAATCTAAACTTTATTCTAGCAGGGGATTTTAACTCAATCCTAGACCCCAGAGATAAATTAGGCGGTTTCAAAGGTACAACTCTGACAATGCATGAGTTTAAGGAATGGATACGAGTCATTAATGCAATGGATATCCCATTTGATAATGGATTGTATACTTGGTCAAATAAACAAATCAACTCGGAACTAATCAATGAGAAACTAGATAGATTTCTTTTTATAGGTGATCTAACTAATCTAAAAGCTAATATTAAAACAAGCATTGTTGCACACTCAGGATTTGATCATTTTCCAATTAAGTTAGAACTAATAGAAGAACTAAAACCAAAGAAGAACCCATTTAAATTTGAAAAAATGTGGCTTAAAAATGAAGAATGCATACTCAAAATTGAGGAATGGTGGTCAGAAAAGAGCTTCAAAGGTTCTAAAACCTTCATTCTAAATGCAAAACTGAAATATTTAAAACATAAGCTAATAGAATGGAATAAATCATAGTTTGGAAACATTTTTGAACAGAAGGAGGAGTTGGAAAAGGACATTAAGGACCTAAATGAGGTTATTATCAGAGATGGGATGAATGTGGAAACATATAATAAAGAGAAGAAAATTTTAGGGGAGTATGAAGACATATTAACTAAAGAAGAATTATATTGGAAACAGAGAACGAGGGAAGTATGGTTAAAAGAAGGAGACAAGAATACAAAATTTTTTCATAATAGTTCAAAAGATAAATATAAATTTAATAAGATAACTAGTGTTAGAAAGGATAATGATACCATTATAGAAAATCCAGAAGGCATAGCAGAAGAGAAAGTTAGGTATTTTGAGGGAATGTTGAATAATTATGAGGGATCGAATAGAACATCCCAAATTGAAATTTTAAATAACATCCCCATTGTTATAACAAGAGAGCACAACAAAATACTGAATGCTAAATTCACCAAAGAAGAGGTTGAAAGAGCTTTGAAACAACTCCACCCTGACAAATCCCCTGGGCCTGATGGTTTCCCCGACTTCTTCTTTCAACAATGCTGGCACATCATAGGGGATGAGGTTGTTGCGGCATTAGAAGGTATGCACAACTCAGGTATGATCCTTCAAGAAATTAATAACACCTTTATTTCACTAATTCCAAAAAAAACTAATCTGGAAGGTTTAGATGATTACAGACCTATCTCATTATGCAACACAATTTATAAATTGTTAACTAAAACTATAGCAAATAGACTCAAAATGTTTTTACCCATGATTATTTCGGAGGAACAATTAGGCTTTATTCCAGGAAGATCCATATTAGATGGAGTAATTTTAGCACAAGAGATGATACATACTATCCAACATAACCATAATCCAAGGATGCTTATAAAACTTGACATTAGGAAGGCTTATGATAAAGTAGATTGGCGATTTTTATGCAAATGCCTGGAAATATATGGTTTCTCTAAACAGTGGATAAACCTAATTTTTGAATGTATATCAGGAGCTAAGATGTTGATCATGGTGAATGGTAATCCTACGGGCTTCTTTAATATAACACAGGGAATTAGGCAAGGGGATCCTATATCACCTTTTCTTTTTGTCATTATGGCTGATGCATTAGGCAGAACAGTTACTAAAGCAAGAAATGAAAACTTGATATGTGGTGTCAAGATTACAGAGGGTTTGGAATTATGTACACATCAACAATTTGTTGATGATAATCTCCTTTTCGGTCAAGCTAATGCTAAGGAAGCTGCTGCATTCAAACAAGTGTTGAATCTGTACTCTTCGGCCTCAGGACAACACATTAATAAAGAGAAATATGAGATATATTTTCTAAACACGTCTAGAGAGGATGAACTAAGGATTAGTAGGATTTTAGAATATAAAATAGGGGAATTCCTGTGCAAATACCTTGGATTTCCCCTAGATAAAGGAAATAGATCAACCAACTTATGGAATAAGGTCTTAGAAAATATTGACAAGAAAGTTGAATCTTGGAAGGGAAAGTGGCTAACAAACGCGGGGAAAACTACAATGATAAAATCTGTGCTCTCGGCTATACCCATTTATCAAATGATGTGTCTAAGTCTACCAAGAGGAATAGAGAAGGATATTAATAAGAAACTAAATTTTTTTTTTTGGCAAGGTCCAAATGACAAAAAAAGACTAGCATTAATAGCTTGGGACAAAATATGCAAACCTATAGAGGTTGGTGGACTGAATGTCAAAAACATTAAACAACAAAACATGGTGCTAGGGGCTAAATTAGTATGGAAAATGTATAAAGACCCGAATGCAAAGTGGGTTAAAACACTAAGATTCAAATATCTAGATGACAGAGATCCACTAAGTATTTTTAGACACCACTCTCCTCCTAAAGGTTCTAAGACTTGGAACTTTATCTTGGAATGTAGGGAGATCATCACAAAAAATATTACGTGGGATATTGGGAATGAGAGTAATGCTTTATTCTGGGAGGACTCTTAGAATGCCTACCCCCCCTTTGCACCATTCTCAATGATGATCCAGAAATCAATATGGTGAAACAAGCTATAGGTGCTCATGTGAATGATTATATATAGATAGAAGGTGATAATCCAACTTTAGGATGGCAGTGGAAAACATTTGACAACCTTGGTTTTTTAGAAGCCTTTAAAAATAGAGTGGAACAATCCATTACTAATAGGAGTATAAATCCATCTAAGGATCCTGATAGAATTATATGGGCCAATTCCAAAAATGGGGAATACAACACAAAGGTCAGTTATAACTCTATGAACCCTATAGAGAAAACTCTAACACCTTTGACTATTGACCTATGCTAGAGTGAGATATGTTTACCTAAAGCCAGTATGTTCACATGGGCTATTTCCCAACATAGGATCCTGACAGCTGAATGGTTTCAAAGAATAGGATATAACGGGCCATAAAGGTGTGTTTTTTGTGAGAAGGAATGTGAGTCTATTGACCACATTTTTACTAATTGTGATTATGCCTACAAATGTTGGATGTGGCTAGCTAAGAAGATGGAATGGAAAATGGTATTACCCAATAATTTGATGAACA
>MU223825.1:1916219-1992927 GCA_018584345.1 Thuja plicata | reverse complement strand
ATATATATATAAACACAAACACAGACAAATGTATGCAAATATTCAAAAACATTTAAGATGGTATAAGATGAGAGTTACAGATATTTGTATATATATATGGGGTATATTGACTTTTTTTTGAAATTGAAGATTCAATTAGTAGAAAGGATACAACTAATAATATTCTGTGTAAACCAAATTAAAATGAATTTTATATTTTACGAAGAATGTCATTTACTCACTTTGCTAATACAGGTAAAGGTAAGAATTTTTTCTAGAAAGAATGTGCAGGTACAGGTTTTGTGATAGAATATGGAATCTATATACCCAGAATATTGGAATCAGATAAATGATACAGGATCAAGCGCGGATAAAGAATCAGACATCAAGGAATCTGGAACATAGACGGAAAAGACACGTTTACAAAGGAAAAGGAATAATCAGCTGTGGATTGATATCACATTATAAGATTTTAGTAGGGAATACTGATAATACACCACCTTAGAGTACATATTGAACTCTAAATATATATGTATCGGTGACATAAACTAATGGATAGATCCATTTTTAATGTAAATGAGGGTATGCCCTCAAAATTTTGATGTAAACTACTGATCTGGACTTTGGTCTCGGGCTAGACTGGAGGTTTTCTTCTCCATTCTTTCCTACCAGTGCCCACAGTGAATGGAGATTGTAATTTCAAATTTGTTAATAAAATTTTTTGGCCTCGGCCTTTTACCGATAATAATAATAATAATAATAATAATTTTCCCACAAAACCTAAAGAATCGTTCACGCACGGACGCGACGACTTATACATTTTGTTGTAATTTCAAATCTATGAATAACTTATCTCGAATCCATGAATAGCTTATTTTGGAATAAGAAATGAATTCCTATTTTTTTTTGGAATTAATTAATCCAAGCATTGGCCCAAAAATGGGGATTAATTTCTAATTCGAGAATTCAAAAAATGGCAACAAATGGCGAAGTACTTTATTCTCGCATTAAATAATGACTATTCCAGGTTAATACCAGGAACCAAATGGGCCCTAAATGATTTGATAGCTAGTCTCAAAGAGACGTGGTCTCATTCCATGCACAATACATAAAATAGTTTGCTGAAAATGCTTTGGAAGCATCCTAGAATGATGATTAGTGAGAAAAGTAAAAGAAAGGATGGCATATAAATAATGAAATTATAAGGAGAACCAAAATTGAGTGAATAAGATAAATTAATAAAGATACATTAAACTACAAAGAAATCTCGCATTGATATCAAAGATAATTAGATTCAGTTCAGTTGCGATATCTTGACAAATTCTCAAAAGTCATATAATCATGATATGGGAGTGGATATCATGATTACAATGAATATATGAACAAAGCAAATTCATTAAAGCTTTTGTTAAAAAAGGAAATGGAATTATAATGTCAGTTGCAATTACTCCAAGTAAAATCAGAGATAATGGACATAAAATGATATTCTCACCTAAAAGAAAATTTTACAAGGAGGATAAATACTTTTTTGATGACTAGTTTCTTCTTTATTAATGAAAGATAAAAGTTATGTATTCACAAAAAAGGGGCCGGGGGAAACAAGATCACCCCGTGAGAGTTCACATGGCACCAAGTCGGATACAAAAACTATTCATCAAAAAAACTTATAAAGCAAGCCTTCAGGCAGCAAGAGTAGTGCCAACCGAAGGAGGAGGATCTATGTCATTAGAACCCCAGGAATCCCTGGGATTGGAAGGAGGGTCAGGAACTGACCACCTATCAACATCATCTTCATTATCTTTTTCTTTCTCCTCCGCCTAAGGCAGAGAAATAGCCAGAGCTAGCCGGGGGAAAGACCACTTGGAGGATCTCGCCTCCGGCCAAGTAAAACCACTACGAGCCATAGGAGCAGCAAGAGGGGTAGAAATCACTAGTGCTGGGGACCAAGGAGAGCCACGGTGGGGCAGAGAAGCTAAGCCGCGCTGCCAGCTAGCAATGCCACCACTAGGAGAGCGATGACAAGGGAACCTGCGACTGTAGAGTGCGAGAGTGGTGAGATGAAGAGCAGCGACCTTGACGGTGACCCCAGGGCAGCGTGCATTCAACAGAAGCAGAGTCAGGAGGAACTCTAGAAACTTTACATGGAGCATTTCTCCAATGAGTGAGTAGCTCCTAAAGGTGGGCCACCTCCAACGTCACTTTGTTGCCTTTCACTTAAATCTGCATCATTACATTATTACATATAAAAGCTTTAGTGTAAAAAGCAACATTTATATCAAGAAAGTTGTGACTGAAAAGAACAACATTCCTATCCTTCTATAAAGTAAACAAAATCTCCATCCTAAAAGTATGTCAAATTTGGGTAAACTTGGAAGGAAGCCTTAGGGAGTCTGCCAGCACAATCATGTGTCAGAAAAAGGGCTCGGGCTGAAAAATCTTAAAAAAATCATGAATCCAGTGTCAATACTGTTGAGCTTTCCTAAAAAACCAAAAAATGTGCAAAAAAGACTCTGGATTCCCACAAAAGGGATTTCGAGGATCAGGCATACCCAGGTGCTTGAGCCAAGGCCCAAGAGGAAGCCCTTGGAACATCAAACACCAAGCAAAGAGAGCAATTTTGGGTTATGAAATAGCAGACCATATGGTTTGGAAGTGAGACCTCTAGTGTTGATGTGAAGACTACAAATGCTATCTTTGGTTGAGCGTGTCAACCATAGGGAGATGAGGAGATAACCATCGATATCCCATCTTGGGCTTGTAACTACTGAAGGGTGTGGTAGGGTACCACTTCCAGTCTTTCCACCAAGGTCAAACATACTGGACA
Organism: Thuja plicata; assembly: GCA_018584345.1. NCBI lineage: Eukaryota > Viridiplantae > Streptophyta > Pinopsida > Cupressales > Cupressaceae > Thuja > Thuja plicata. The sequence continues at coordinate 1,990,124 of MU223825.1, read as the reverse complement.
CCTAATTTATGCAACAAATGATCAGGAATGACAGAGACCAACAAGTCAAAAGTATGATGATCAGGATGAGCAAGACAGAACTGGACCTGCATGTCTTCCCAAGAATGAAGACTCATAGAGACCCTGGAAAAGAGGTCATTAGGGGTCTTGATTCCACATTTGAAAAAATGCAGAGCACTAACACTTTAAGTCTTAGAAAGAGGGACACCTTGAATGGAAAATAGAGGGGACCACCTGTTAGTTCCTTTTCTTGCCAACACATAAAATACTTGCAGTAAGATTGGTCTATTATCCCAAAAAATGATCAAGCCAGAAATAGAATGATAGAAATAGGGTTTTCAAACCCTATACACTTTGAGTTCCACAACCTTAGGTAGGTTTACCCTATTTCACTTGGGACATTCAAATTATGACAATTTATTCCATTAAGTGCATAGTGGAGTTACAAATTTTAACTTATGTAACATTTATTTGACAAACTAAAACATAATGATAAAGATAAATTTTGTGGTGATAGTCACCCTATCCAAATGAATAAAAGACCAGTGTTTTATCCTAGGGCATCAAAGTCACTTTGAACATTCATAACCATTTTCCATAAACATAAACTTAAAAACAACTACAGATCTGAACAGAAAATAGATATACCTTGTATATCAACCCTCACACATATGCTAAAATAATCATTAGATTAATTATATACCCCAAGTTTCACTGAAATAACCCTAATGCAATTTAATATTTCCTTGAAAGAACCCCTAAGATAATTTCATAATCTGTCTAGCAGACATATAAATTGAACAATACTTAATTACTCAATTTAAACAAAAACCAGAACACAATAATGAAGACAAATACCCATCATAAGTTTAGAAACTGTTGATGGATTTTCATTTGTATTCATATCAAAAAGAGTTATTACATTCAACAGTAAGATTTCAAAACCCTTATCAAATAATTGGTCTCAAACCAAAGTTTGTACAATACAATTGTATTTCCAAATGAAAAATGATTATCCCTTTCCCAGTAGTCTTGGAATCCTTTTATAGCTTAAGGATGCAACAAGCTTTGGAGTGCATGGGGAAAATTACAAAATCTTGCAACAACTTTAAAATTGACAAAATAACAACTTGGAAACAGAACACATGTGGCATAAGATCTTCAAAGTTTGAACAGAAGTTGTTGCTGCTTTGAAAAAATCTTTCTATCCTTTCAGCTTTGCTTCCCACCTATTTACTTCTTTGGCGGTGGGCCAACTGAAAGTCTTCTCCTGCTCCATCTTAGCCAAGGCTTCTATCCACCTAGCATCAATAATTGGCTTTGCCTCAGCAATAAATTTTGTCATGTCCACCTCCACTTTGAACAGGTTATTAATCAGATCATTGCAGTAACTTGCATCTGTATCTTTCTCTATGTTGTGTTTGACATTATCAGCCTTCCATATTTCATCAAATTCCTTCTCCCATTCTGGCTGTGGCTTTAGAGCATCAACATCATCATAAATCTTGGGAATAAGTGCAGGGCACTGATCACCAAATATCTAAAAATTATTATTTATTAATTCACCTTTACCATTAAAGAAAGCGTAAGTAACATTAAGATGATTTACCATCTCAATGGTTTCTATTACTTTATCAGGGAAATCATCACTATACAACATTGTTGTCTTTAACTTATCCATCAATCTACTTCTTCCTGACCAATTTTTAAAAGTTACCTCAAGAAATGTTATGGCCTCTGCAGCTATTCTGGAAGCTTCCTGTAATGAACCATATAAAGTGTGCACCATTTCAGTCTCCTATTTTAAAACACCAACTTGATGTTGCAAGATAGAAAGGACAACAGATACAACACTGTCACTTTTCTCTTTTGATGACTCCTCTGTCTGGCCTTACTCTGGTGCCAAGTCACCTTCTATTTCTGTGGCACCATCTACTTTTTCCTTTTCAACCCCCTGAGGAATTTCATTTGTCCTCTTTTCATCCAATTATTTCTTTAACTTCTCTATTTCTTCTTCCAAGGTATGTTTATGAACCATAACCTCTTCATGATTCTTGGACAAAGCCATCATCTGAATAAAAGTCTGTTCATTTCTTTTGGATAAATCCTCTATTTTTGCCAAGTTCATAAATGAAACTTGGGTCATTAGTTGGGCAATACTTGTGTCACTGGTATTCTGCAAGTTCCGGATAATCCTGTTTGATTTTCTTTCTTCTCTAATACTCAAAACTAGAGGCTTGTGTGTAGTAGTAGAAGGGACCAGATTGCCAAAGTTTTATACTTAGGATCAAAACCTGATCCTCTTAGCACATCATCTATTTCAAACTCTATTTTGAACATGGGATTTTCTTGTCTTCTAATCTGATCAATGATGAAGGTAGACTGTAAATCCCAGTCAGGCATTAATAGAAATCCACTATTTTGTACCAAGAGTCTAGCCTGCTCCATAGTTATTAGCTCACTCTTAGGGTCATAATCATGAAGTGTCTTTACAATTTCCTCATTCTTTTCCACTTGTCCTCCCTCTATTATTAAGTTCCGTCTTATGTCCCTTTGCTTCATTTTGATCAGGAAAGTCTTGAATTCTTCTAATTTAATAAAGTCATCATCCTTCATGAATTAATTGGCCATCATTACCATTTCATCTATTTCTATACTTAGGATCATTTCATTCTCTCCCTGGCCTTCATCCTCTGGCATTTTCTGCAATTGTTTCTTGATTTTCTTGAAGTACTTTCCATGCTCTTTTACCACTAGCTTAGCCATGCTTTTTCTAGCCTGAACCATCTTACCTTCTATTTTTGCTTTCTTCTAAGGTGGCTCCCTAACAGAAGTGGCTTCTTCACCATCATCTTCTTCTTCTTCTTCATGATGTTCTGCATGTTCTTCATCATTCAATGCCACTATGTGTGGGGATCCTTGAGACTGTGCATGATCAACACTAATCTTTGGCACTTTTTCCATTAAGTTATCATATGAATCCAACATCTTCTCAATTCTCTGCAAGTATGGGGTGTCAGGAAAAAATCTAGAGAAAGATTTATCTGATTCTTTCCTCTCAGCTTCAACTCTCATGAGATCTTTCCACTTTCTTCTTCTCTCTTGAACCTCAACTTTGTTCACTTTATTCCTCAAAACATCTTCCTCATCTAAGGCTTCATGATCTGTCACCTGTTGCCAAGGAGTCATATCATTTAAGGCTATTTTAATGAACTGTTCTGGATTAGGAACCTTGACACTATGGTGGATAGTCTATATTACTTTAAAAAACCATTGATATATTCAAAAGTTTTCTTCTCTATTGGAAAATCATATCCCACCCATAACCTTGGGGTAAAAGTACCCTTCTTATGCCCTTCTAGGTATTCTTTATCTACCAAGGTAATTTGCCAAATAAATTCTAAAAAGGCAATTCTAAGTGGAACACATAGAGGGAGAACATGGGGTGGCTGTGAATAGCCATAAACCCTAATTATAGTGAATTGATCAAAGAAAAATAAGTCACCCCAATTATGGGCAATAGACTAGCCCTGAATTATAGCCCATGGTATCAGCAATCTCTTGTCATCAATTGAAAACCTTTCCCTTTTCACCCACAAAATATATAGGATTGGATCAACAATCCAATTATGAAAAAAAACAAAATGATTGTCCATAGAAGCACTATCCCATACCTGGGTCCATCTCTGAATTGGCATTTCAACCCCATAATCTAAATCAAACAATTCTAGCTCTTTTGTCATCTTTTCCCTATTGTAATATAAAATTAAGAACATCAAGTGTGAGTAATGCTTGAAAGTAGGCATAGGCACATCCTGTTGGATCTCCACCAGTGTTGTATGTATGGAATCAACTATATATCCTACATAATCAAAATTAGTATTGACCTCTGGATGCTGAATATCCATGGCCATCATCAATTGATAAGTAGAGGTGGTTGAATCTACATCAAAACCCATGACTTTTCTGAAGCCATACAAGGTGCACTTGATATAATTATGGAAAAAATATAGTTCAAAAGGAGGCTTCACATTGTCTGGGATTAACACCATATTTCTGTCCACTCTGGGCATGAATCTTGGCATCTCATGTTTCTTTATCAGCTTCCCTTTTTTCATAGTCAACCTGTATCTTGTCTAAGTCAATTTTAGTACAGATTGTACTGTGAATTTTGAAAACCTCAGACACTGTCCTATTGTTTATATCCACTAGGGCTTCTTTGTTCTTACTTCTAATTACTTTGGCTATTGGAAAATAACTTTTAGCTAACTCTTTTATGAAATCCACATCAACATAAACATTGAGAACAATCAGTTTTTCCATATTCAAATTCCACGAGTTACAAATAGGGACTGAATTAACCCTATTGTTCAAGAAGTAATGAAACAAAGCATTACCAAAATAATTGAGTGTGACAGGGTTCCTACATTGGCACCATTTGTCCTTCCATTCTTCTCAATCTACACTATTTGCGTTAGAATTCCCTGGTAAGAGGTCTGCAAATTCTTCTGAATATTTCTTCCCTGTCACTATTTTCTTCCTAGTTCCCTTAGAAGTTGTGCTCGTAGTAGCCTGACTCATCTTTCTCTCTAAAAATTGATCTTAGACAATACACTCTTCAATTTTCTCAGAAAATTATGAAAGAAGAAAATGAGAATTGTGCAGAATCCAAGAAAATAAGTTATACTTAAGCCCATCACATTGACATCTTTTCTTCTTTATTGCAACTTCTCACGATTGTAAAAATAAGCCATTATCTTTTTCTACTAGTGCTACCATTAATTCATACTTGCGTATCCTTACTAGAATAACTATACATTTTTCTTTCTGTCACTTAAAACTGGGAAAAGGACATATAGCACGCTGTCACACACTCACTTTCCATTTAGACATTTAAAACTTTCCGTGCGAGTGAGAGACAAAAGATTTTCCTCTTATCCCATCGCGCACTCACAACACCCTTATGACTTGACCTTGATCATCCAGTGAGTGAGCGATAGCCTTTGATGTCTTTTATCCTTCTTAGTCGTGCGCTTGCATCACTTTATTTTATCATTCTTGTACTTTTGCGAGTGAGCGATGACTAAACCATTGCTTGGAATTTCACCTTGTCACATACTCACAGCACCTTTTTGAATTGATCTTCTTACACTCATGAGTGAGAGATATCCCATCTGAGAACATATCACAAACCAAGTCGCTCACTCGCTGTCCATTTTTTGATAACCGCTAAGCCTTAGCGAGTGAGTGATGGTCATAAAATCCTTTACTCGCACACTCGCGACTTAAAAAACATTAACTGCTGATACATCACAAGTGAGAAATGACACCATTTTCTTCTTGGTCGCTCAATTGTAGACCAAAAACATTGGATAACTTTAACAAGTGAGTGATCGATGACTAAACATGCATTAAAACCAACCTTGTCGCTTACTCGCACTTCAAAAGATGTCAAACAAAAAACCTCAATGGGAGAGTGATAACTTAACTTGGATCTGACTCACACACTCGCACAACAAAAGACAATAAGCAACAAATGTTAGTGACTGAGTGATTTATACAAGACATTTCTTGGTCACATACTCGTGGGCTGAAAAGATAATAACTGAAATACATCATGATTGTGCGATAAACATTTTCTAAACTGCTCGCTCACTCAAATAGCTAAAAATGACAGACTAAAGACCTCGGCGAGTGAGCGATGACTTAATTCTTCACAACTCTCACATTCACAATTTGAAAACTTGATGTTAAAGATACACCGCGACTCCGCAATAAACACTTTTGACAACTCGTTCGCTCACTCGTACAACCAAGTCTACCCATCATAAAAACATCCCGATTGCGTGACCATAGACAAACCAATGAATCGCTCACTCGCATAGCAAAAGGATCACTTAAAAGAAACAATGCGACTCCACACAAAAAGCGACAGCTCAAGGAGTTAACAAAATTTTAAACCCTTTTTTGCAAGAAAAGACAAAGCTTTGAGCACAATTACGTGGGAAAAGACCAAATTTGAAAAATGAAATATTTTTAGAGAATAGTGCTAACAATGGCTATGTCTGGGGAAAGCTAATTGCAAGATTAACATTAGAAACCAAAACTTTGGGACGCAGGCCAAAACCCTATAAAAAGACTGTACAGACACACACAGCACAACCAAAACTTAAAACAAGGAAATCTAAACTACTCTGCATGGAAAAGTAGAATTATTTGAAATAATACTTCAGGAATTGTCCATGCATTGGCAATTTTTGTATCTTCCCATCAAAATCCTCTAGAAAATATGAGTCTTGACCATAAAAATCTTGAATTACAAAGGGGCCCATCCATAATGATTCAAACTTACCATGTTTTCCCTTTTCTTCTTTTCTTGCATTCCATTGAAATGTCATTCATCTGAAACTTTCTTTTAGTTTCTCTTTTGTCAAACAGGTACTTAGATTGCTCTTGGATTTTCATATTTCTTTTATGTGCTTCAGCCCTTATTTCTTCCAATTCCACCAATTGCACCATCCTATCCATCATAGGTTCTTGCACTTCAAATTCCTCTTGTTGTAGAAACTTATAGACATGTAACAAATTATTCAAAGGCAATATTTCCTGAATTCCATAAACCATTTCAAAAGGGGAAACCCCTATTGCTCTCTTTATTGTTACCTTGTTAGTCCAAAGGGCTAACTTCAACTTTGAGTGCCAAGACTTCTTATTCTTTTCTAAAATCCTCTTAATGATCTTCATCATGCTCTTATTGCTGGACTCAGCCTGACCATTTTCTTGAGGATGATAGGGCGAGGAATAAGATACAATAATGTCATAATCCTCACAGAATTCCTTAAAATCCTCATATCTGAAACACATGGAATTGTCCATTATTAATCTGGTAGGCACACCAAACTTAGTCAAACTGTTATCCATTAGAAAATCCATTACCACTTTGCTAGTTTCCTTCTTGGATGGGATTGCCTCAATCCACTTGGTGAAATAATCTGTTGCAACAAGAATCCAACTGTGGCCTCCACTAGACTTTTCTAAAAATTCACCAATAAAATCAATGCCCCACTGGGAAAAAGGTTCTTCAACTGTCATAGGATTCAAGATAAATGCCCCTAAAAACTTCATATTGGAAGAGAACCTTTGGCACGGATCACATCTCTCTACAAATTTTTGGGTATCTTTAAAAAGAGATGGCCAATAAAAACCAACTTTGATAATTTTTTGAGCTGTAGTTTTGGCAGAGTAATGTCCTCCATAGATACCATTATGCATTTCATTTAAGACTCTCTTAGATTTTGATTCATCTAAACAAAACAAAAAAATACCATCTATATTCTTCCAAAAAAATTTACCTTGCACTAATACATACTTTTGGGCTTGCAGCCTCAGAGTTCTTTTTTGAGTATCTGACATGTGTTCTGAACATTTAACATTTTTTAGAAAAAACACAATATCAACATACCATGATTGAAACTCAATGCTATTGTGATTCATACTTACATCCTGAATTTTATTAATTTGAGCCAAGTCCATGTTTGTATCAGTCATGATTTTAGCCAAACCCAAACCTCTAACCAATTTGGTGACTTGAATTTCCAGGTTGAATTCTTGAATTTTGTTGATCCATCGACATCTTTTTCCGGTGAATTTAGATTGAGATAATATGTCTTTCATTGTTGATGTGGTACATAAGCAGTCACTTTTGCACAAATTAGGTAAGGCCTAAAAACCTTGACTACTTTGACCAAAGCATAAGATTGCTTTTCCATTATCTCATAATTAAGTTCTGCTGCCTGCAGAGACTTACTAAAAAGTGCAATGGGGTGTTCAAACACTTCACTATCCTTCTGCAACATCACTACAACAATAGTATGAAATGAAGAAAAATAAAACAAAGATAAAGGTCTCTCATAATCGGGGGATCTTAGAACTGGTGCTTGTTGAACTGCCACTTTTATTTCATCAAAAGCCAACTGGGCCTCTTTGTCCCAATCAAATTTAGCATTCTTCTTCAAAAAATTTACTATGGGTTTCACTAATTTTTCAAACTTGGCAATGAGTCTTCTTACAGAGTTCACCTTTCCTAGGAAAGATTGTACACATTTGATGTTCTTGGGAGGTAGAACTTTGTTAATAGCCTCTACCCTTTCAGGGTCAATTCTAACTCCTTCTTTTGAGACTATATGTCCTAATAATTTACCTTCCGTCACAACAAAGTGACACTTCTTTGAGTTTAATGAAATACCATACTCCAAAGCTTTAGCAAAAATCTTTTCCAAATGTTTATAGTGATCCTCATCTTTTTTTGGAATATGCAGTCAGATCATCTTGGTACACAACCATAATTATATATATAAACTCTCTGAAAGCCACATCCATGGCTCTTTGGAAAGTAGCTCCTACATTCATCGGGCCAAATGACATCTTCACATAAACATACATACCCCATGGGGTAGTGAATGGTGTTTTGAACTGTTCAAACTCCCAAACCAACACCTAGTTATAACCAGAAAAGCCATCCATCATGGATAAGAGTTCACAACCAGTAACTCTTTGCAGCATTTCCTCCATATTAGGTAGGGAATAATGATCTTTTAAAGAGGCTATATTCAGATTTTTGAAATCTACACATAACCTGATATCACCATTCTTCTTTCTGACTGACACCAGATTAGATACCCAAAAGGAATGTCTGATTGGCTTTATTATCCCAACATCTCTGAGTTTTGTTAACTCTTGCTGCATTTTGGGGGCCAGTAATGGATTTATTGGCCTTTGATTCTACCTAAAAGGATTGACATCACTTTTCAATGGACATTCATGCTGGAATAGATCTTCCCTATAAGCCTTAAGGTCTTCATAAGACCAAGAAAAAACATGTTTATACCTTCTAAACAAATTGATTAAATTTGTTCTTACATGAGGGACCAAAATTTTTCCAATATATACAAGTTTGGGATCAGAGTTTGATCCTAAGTTTATCTCCTCAAATTCATCCATTTTAGTTGCAGACTTTTGACACATGTGACTGCCATTATTAGTAAACATTCCTTCTAATTGAGTCAATCCCTTAGGGATTTCATTTGTTTGTAATTGCACAATCTCATTTCCAAATATTGTTTCTTTTCCATCAACCATCTCTACCAAATTGTTACAGTCAATTATCTAGCCTTTATAATTATCTACGCACTGAATTAATTTAAGGATATCATCATCATATTCAAAGACCTTCCAATTATATACATTATCAGGGATAACATGCCTAGTCTTAGTCTCTATGATAGAAATTCCTGCCAATGTCAAGTCATCATTTTTCATAGAAATATTAGCCAAGAAATCTGCCATGATATTTTTAGATCTCTTTACCATTCAATGGAAAATGCATCAAAATTTTCAATTCTATCCCAAATAGCATGCTTATATTGTTTCAACCTATCATTCTTGGCAGCATACTTTGATCTGACTTGAGATATGGCTAATTCTGAATCTCCAAATACCCTTAATAACTCAATACCATGCTTTTCTACTATCTCTAACCCGAATAGTAATGCCTCATACTCAACTGTGTTTTTTGTACACTGGAAAGCCAACAGAAAAGAATACTTGAAAGTCATACCCGATGGAGACACAAATAATACAATAGCTCCTAACCCTTCTTTTGAAAAAGCTCCATCAAAATACATTTGCAACAATCCATGTTGTTGCAATTCTAATTCCTCTATTATGGGGTCAGTATTTCTTAACTGAGGTTGAATCTTTTCGACTATGAAATTCTGCATATCTACATCCACAAAACAATTCAGCATGTTTGGTTCAATATTTTCAACATATATAGGAGATCTAGGCTCTCAAAATAAATTATCTTCTCTTCCATTCATAGAGATAGTAGCAAAGGACAGATCCAACTGTACATGTCCTCCAATGGCTGCAACACATTGGCTTGATAAAAGCATCCCATAGTGAGGTGGAGAGTCAACCACAACAACATCTATTTTAAAAATGACCTCACAGTATGTAACAAGCTTCACTTCTATTCCTTTTAGGGTTCATATCATAGGCACTTGCCTATTGTCCATAGCATAACACTTACCAAAAGAAGTGTCCACCTTCAAACCTAATTGTTTCATCACACTATAAGTCATCACATAAGTAGTAGCCCCAAAATCTATCATATAGTTCTTCAACAACATATTATTTACAAGGAGTGTCACATAAAAAGGATCAATCTAAAAAGGTTCCTGGGTGATTACATTCCCAACACAGATTTGGGGTTCATTTTGTCCTCCTTTACTCTCACAATTTAAAACACTTATATCAGGGATATCAGGCAAAGCTGAAAGCAATGGAAAAACAACTTCTTGGTGTTCTTTTATCTTCAACATCTCAACTAAGGGTACATACACCTTCATTTGAGATAATGCTTATTTCATATCAAAAGTTAGAAAACTTAACTCAGTCTCAGAAGAAAATTTACCTCTACTCTCCTTGAGTTGTCTAGTTTTTTATTCATTCATAGGAGCAACTTTACTTCCTTTGACAGAAGTATTTTTAGGTTCTTTTTTGTCTGTTTTCTTTTCTTCCATTTTACCCACATCTTGTGTAGGTTCTTCATTATTAAATTCTATGATAAATATTGAACCAGGCTTTCTCTCACCTTGATCAACTTGTTTATTTCAAAGGTGATATGAACTCCTTGTCTGAGTCACTGCAACAATGGTAAGAGATCTTACCTCCTCATCATTGGGTGTCCAAAGATGAACACGTTCCAATTTGGTATTTGCAACATCAACTGTGAATTGTATATTTCCTTGTGCTTCATCTTCTGATTCACCATTATCATCCTCAATAGTAAAAGGAGGCATGGTGACTAAAGTTTTCTTATCATTCTGGTTTTCTTGCGTTCCAATATTTCCATGTGATTTTGTCAACACTTGAGCCACTGCACACTGAAAAGGGGAATGAGGCATATTGCAAGCCACACACTGAGGATTGTTCTCAACATTGTGTGTATGTTTGTTTTTCAATTGAGCAGGAACATCCCTATTATTTTCATCAGTTGGTTCTTCTGCTACATGCTTACCATCTTTCTATTTATTCTTGTAAGGAAACTCCTGCAGCCTATAAGACTTCTATTGCCTTTGATATTATTGTCTATTATTTTGAAACCCCTTTTCATCTTTATCAACCTTTGCAACAAGATCTTTTACCACACTTACCAATGCATCCATTTTATCTTCTTCTTTGGGAGTTCTAGTGGACTGTCCTTTTGACTCTTTCCAGAGTCTGATATCATCTCTTTTGCCAAGCTTGCTAGAAGCTCTTCTATTACTTTCTATGTTTATGGCCATTTTATAGGCATCCTTCATGGTTTGAGTATCTTTATCTCTCAGCAAGTATGTTGTCTTTCCATCCAAAGCATTATCATATGTGGTGAGGAAAACATTCTCATCCAATCTCAATACTTGAAACAATTTATACATAGCCTTTTGAAATCTTATATTGAACTCAACTATGCTCTCATTTTGAAATTTCTTCATGTTGTTAAACTCATTCAACATGAAACCAAAATTTATCTTATAACCATACTGCTCTTTGAAACATCTAACAAAATCATCCCATGAATAAATACTATTACCAAGCAATCCTTGATACCAGTATCTTGCATCCTCAATTAATGATTGCACAAATAATTTCATCACAACATCCTTATCTTCAACTTTATAATCATTCATTGTATCAGTGAAGACTTTCAAATTCTCCTCACCTGTTATAGCATTATTCAGACTAAATTTAGGAATTTTATCTCTAATATCATTAGGGATACCATTAGGTTGACTCGAGATACCATCAAAAAATAGTTGCCTATATCTTTCCAAATGAATAGGCATTCTCTGAAAAATTTGTGCCAAGATTGGGGCCACTACTACTAGTGCCTATATTTTGATGACCAACTGTGCCACCCATTCCACCTGCTCCTGACTGTGATGCAACTCCTTGAGTTTCACCCAATATTTGGGCATTTGCATTGGTATTTTGAGTCCTAGACGTAGATCCAAGCATGGTTTGAGCAGTTGAGGTAGTATTATTTGCCACATTAGTATGAGTGGAGGCATTTAAGAAAGAAATTTTTCTTCTCATTTCTACAGAGGCAACTTCTAATTATGCCTTTTCTAGTTGTTTGGCAATATCATCTTTGGCCTTTCTAGCCCTCTCTAACTCCATATCAAGTGAGAAAAGATTCTGAGACATCCCTTCTTCAATTTTAGGCTCATAAAAGTGCACACTAGTAACCTTTTGTTTTCCTCTATTAGAGGTTGTTTGTCTAGCGTTGGTTGCTAATGTATCTTGTGAAGAGGTTTGACCCTTAAGATTTTTTTGAGTTTCATAAGTGAGAACCTGCCTCAATACAGGTTCCTTACTTTTAGAATCACTTTTCTTCAACAAGCGTTCTTTCTCCTGGCACTCTTTTCTCAGGGCATCTACATCACCAAAAAGTTCTTTATTCAAATAATGAAATCCTTCTTTTGCACCCTGATCTGCCCATTTCAATTGGAAAATCCGCTTCTTCAAATTTTCTCTCTTAGTAATAACATTTACAATTTTCTCTTCTCTAGCCTTATCATTTCTCTTCTTGATAAGCATTAGTTATTTTATTTCCTTTTTCAAAAGTTCATTGTCTCTAAGGACTTCTTCTATGTCAGAACTGGAAGAATCATATATATTCACTAGATTATCCTCCCCTTGATTTTCCACTTTTTCATAAGGGATATCTGATGAACTTGGTGAAAAATTCCCCATGTATTGGTATGATATTCCCCCCCCCTTTGTTGTAATACACTCTTTGGTGTAGGGGTATCAAAAAAATCATCATAATAACCCATATTAACAGACTCTGGATTCAGAGGTACACTTATGTCTTTATCAAGAATTGTACCTAAAGTCTGACTTGAACCTACAGACCTAGGTTTCCAAGAAGTGTTATTACAAGAATCTCCCTTCCTAGAATAATTTATTCTAAGATTTTTAATAACATCACTCTCTGATACAGCTTGGGGGTGGTACTTTGTGTATGCCTTTGTATTCTTCATCCTAACCAAAATGAAATCCCCTAACACTTGATCTGCTAATGTTCCCCTTAGAAACACTATAACCAATTACCTAGACTCGCCACCCAAATCTTATTGGGAATAAAAATAATGAGATTTTACTTTGAAAATGACATTAAAGCATATAACAATGAGATATAGCATACAACTTGTGATTTCATAAACTAGATCTTAAGGATTTTAACTTTCATGAAGCGAGAGCTTCAAACTAACCTTTGGATGTATTCCTTGAAATTCCCTAGTAGAGTCACCATTTTCTCTTAGTTCCTTTTCTTGCTACCACATAAAATACTTGCAGTAAGCTTGCTCTATTATCCCAAACACTAATCAAGCAAGAAATAGAATGACAGAAATGGGGTTTTCAAACCCTCTACACTTTGAGTTCCACAACCTTGGGTGGGTTTACCCTTTTTCACTTGGGACATTCAAATTATGACAATTTATTCCATCAACTACATATTGGAGTTACAAATTTTAACTTATGTAATATTTATTTGACAAACTAAAACAAAATGATAAAGATCAATTTTGTGGTGATAGTCACCCTATCCAAATGAATAAAAGACCAATATTTTATCCTAGGGTATCGAAGTCACTTTGAACATTCATAACCATTTTCCATAAACATAAACTTAAAAACAACTACAGATCTGAACAGAAAATAGATATACCTTGTATATCAACCCTCACACATATGCTAAAATAATCATCAAATTTATTAGATACCCCAACTTTCACTGAAATAACCCTAAGGCAATTTAATCTTTCCTTGAAAGAAGCCCTAAGATAATTTCATAATATGCCTGATAGACATATAAATTGAACAATCCTTAATTACTCAATTTAAACAAAACTCAGAACATAATAATGAAGACAAATACTCATCATAAGTTCATAAACTGTTGATGGATTTTGATTTGTATTCATATCAAAAAGAGTTATTACATTCAACAGTAAGATTTCAAAACCCTTATCAAATAATTGGTCTCAAACCAAAGTTTGTACAATACAATTATATTTCCAAATGAAAAATGACTATCCCTTTCCCAGTAGTCTTGGAATCCTTTTATAGCTTAAGGATGCAACAACCTTTGGACTGCATGGGGAAAATTACAAAATCTTGCAACAACTTGACAAAATAACAACTTGGAAACAGAACACAGGTTGCATAAGATCTTCAAAGTTTGAACAGAAGTTGTTGCTTCTTTGAAAATATCTTTCTATCCTTTCAGCTTTGCTTCCCACCTATTTACTTCTTTGGCGGTGGGCCAACTGAAAGTCTTCTCCTACTCCATCTTAGCCAAGGCTTCTGTCCACCTGGCATCTATAATTGGCTTTGCCTCATCAATAAATTTTGTCATGTCCACCTCCACTTTGAACAGGTTATCAATCAGATCATTGCAGTAACTTGCATCTGTATTATTCTCTATGTTGTGCTTAAAATTATCAACCTTCCATATTTCATAAAATTCCTTCTCCCATTCTGGCTATGGCTTCAGAGCATCAACATCATCATAAATCTTGGGAATAAGTGCAGTGCACTGATCACCAAATAGCTACAACTTATTATTTATTAATTCACCTTTACCATTAAAGAAAGCGTAAGTAACATTCAGATCATTTACCATCTCAATGATTTCTAATACTTAATTAGGGAAATCATCACTATACAACATTGTTGTCTTTAACTTATCCATCAATCAAGTTCTTTCTAACCACTTTTTGAAAGTTGGCTCAAGAAATGTCATGGCCTCTGCAGCTGTTCTTGAAGCTTCCTATAATGAATCATATAAAGTGTGCACCATTTAATTCTTCTATTTTAAAACACCAACCTGGTGTTGCAAGATAGCAAGGAAAATAGATAAATTACTGTCACTTTTCTACTTTGATGGCTCCTCTATCTGACCTTCCTCTGGTGCCAAGTCACCTTCTGTTTCTTTTACAACATCTACCTTTTCCTTTTCAACCTCCTGAGGAATTTCATTTGTCCTCTTTTCATCCAATTCTTTCTTTAAATTCTTTATTTCTTCTTCCAAGATATGGTTATGAACCATAACCTATTCATTCTTTTTGGACAAAGCCATCATCTATCCAAAAGTTTGTTCATATCTTTTGGATAAATCCTCTATTTTTCCCAAGTTCATAAATGAAACTTGGGTCATTAGTTGGGCAATCTTTGTGTCACTGGTATTCTGCAAGTTCCAGATCATCCTGTCTGCTTTTCTTTCTTCTCTAATACTCACAACCAAAGGCTTGTGTGTAGTAGGAGCAACGAACCAGATGGATAAAAATTTAGACTTAGGATCAAAACCTGATCCTATTAGCTCATCATCTATTTCAAACTCTATTTTGAACATGGGATTTTCCTATCTTCTAATATGATCAATGATGAAGGTAGATTGTAAATCCCAGTCAGGCATTAATAACATTCCACTATTTTTTCACCAAGAGTCTATCCTGCTCCACAATTATTATCTCACTCTCAGGGTCATACTTGTAAAGTGTCTTTACAATTTCATTATTCTTTTCCTCTTGTCCTTCCTCTATTATTAAGTTCTATCTTAAGCCCTTATGCTTCATTTTGATCAGGAAACTCTTGAATTCTTCTAATTTTATAAAGTCATCATCCTTCATGAATTCACTGGCCATCATTACCCTTTCATCTATTTCTGTACTTAGGATCATTTCATTCTCTCCCTGGCCTTCATCCTCTGGCATTTTCTGCAATTGTTTCTTGATTTTCCTGAAGTAATTTCCATGCTATTTTACCACTACCTTAGCCATGCTTTTTCTGGCCTGAACCATCTTACCTTCTATTTTTTCTTTCTTCTTAGGTGGATCCCTAACTGAAGTGGCTCCTTCACCAGCCTCTTCTTATTCTTCATGATATTCTACATGTTCTTTATCATGTAATGCCACTATGTGTGGGGATCCTTGAGACCGTGCATCATCAACACTAATCTTTGCCACTTGTGCCATTAAGCTATCATATGACTCCAACATCTTCTCAATTCTCTGCAAGTATGTGGTGTCAGGAAAAAATCCAGAGAAATATTTATCTTATTCTTTCCACTTAGCTTCAACTCTCATGAGATCTTTCCACTTTCTTCTTCTCTCATGAACCTCAAATTTGTTCACTTTATTCCTCACAATGTATTCCTCATCTAAGGCTTCATTATCTCTCACCCATTTCTAAGGAGTTATACCCTTTAAGGCTATTTTAATGAATTATTCTGGATCACATAACCTTGACACTATGGTGGATAGTCTGTATTGCTTTAAAAAACCATTGATCTATTCAAAAAATTTCTTCCCTACAGAAAAATTACATCCCACCCATAACCTTGGGGTAAAAGTACCCTTCTTATGCCCTTCTAGGTATTCTTTATCTACCCAGGTAATTTTCCAAATAAATTCTAAAAAGTAAATTCTTAGTGGAACAAATAGAGGGAGAACATGGGGTGGCTGTGAACAACCATAAACCATAATTATAGTGAATTGATCAAAGAAAAAGAATTCACCCCAATTATGGGCAATAGACCAGCCCTGAATGATAGCCCATCGTCTCAATAATCTCTTAACATCAATTGAAAACCTTTCCCTTTTTACCCCCAACATATCTAGGATTGGATCAATAATCCAATTATGAAAACAAACAAAAGAAGAGTCCTTAGAAGCACTATCCCATACCTGGGTCCATCTATGAATTGGAATTTTGACCCCATACTCTGAATCAAACAATTCTAGCTCTTTTTCCATCTTTTCCCCATTGTAATATAAAATTAAGAACATCGAGTGTGAGTAATGCTTGAAAGTAGGCATAGGCACATCCTGTTGGAACTCCCCCAGTGCTGTATGTATGGAATCAACTATATATCCTACATAATCAAAATCAGTATTGACCTCTGGATGTTGAATATCCATGACCATCATTAATAGATAAGCAGGGGTGGTTGAATTCGCATCAAAACCCATGACTTTTCTCAAGCCATACACTGTGCACTTGATATAATTGTGGAAAAAAGATAGGTTAAAAGGAGGCTTCAAATCATCTAGGATTAACACTAGATTTTTGTCCACTTTGGGCATGAATCTCGACATCTCTTGTTTCTTTATCAACTTCTCCCTTTTTTCATAGTCAACCTATATCTTGTCAAAGTTAATTCCAGTACAGATTGCACCATGAATTTTGAAAACCTTAGACACTGTCCTTCTATTTTAAGCCACTAGGGCTTCTTTGTTCTTCTTTCTAATTACTCTGGCTACTAGATAATAAATTTTAGCTAACTCTTTTATTAAATCCACATCAACATAGACATCCCAAACAATCAATTTTTCCATATTCAAATTCCACGGGTTACAAATAGGGACTGACTTAACCCTATTGTTCCAAAAGTAATGAAACAAAGAATTACCACAATAATTGAGTGTGACAGGGTTCTTACATTGGCACCATTTTTCCTTCCATTCTTCCCAATCTACACTATTTTTGTTAGAAGTCCCTGGTAAGAGGTCTACAAATTCTTCTGAATATTTCTTCCTTGTCACTATTTTCTTCCCAGTTCCCTTAGAATCTATGCTCGTAGTAACCTGACTCATCTTGCCCTCTAAAAATTGATCTCAGACAATACACTCTGCAATTTTCTCAGAAAATTATGAAAGCAAAAATTGAGAATTGTACAGAATCCAAGAAAATAAGCTATACCTATAGTCCATCACATTGACATCTTGTCTTCTTTACTGAAACTTCTCACGCTTGTAAAAACAAGTCGTTAGCTTCTGCAACTAGTGCTTCCATTAATTCAAACTTGTGTATCCTCGCTGGAACAACTGTACATTTTTCTTTCTGTCACTTAAAACTGGGAAAAGGACATATGGCACGCTGTTGCACACTCGCTGTCCATTTAGACATTTAAAAATTTCTGTGTGAGTGAGCGACAAAAGCTATTCCTCTTATCCCATCACGCACTCGCAACACTCTTATGACTTGACCTTGATCATCCAGTGAGTGAGCGATAGCCTTTGATGTCTTTTATGCTTCTCAATTGTGCGCTTGCATTGCTTTATTTCATCATGCTTGTACTTTTGTGAGTGAGCGATGACTAAACCTCTGCTTGACATTTCACCTTGTCGCATACTCATAGCACCCTTTTGAATTGATCTTCTTACACTCATGAGTGAGTGATAGCCCAACCGAGAACACATCACTAACCGATTTTCTCACTTGCTGTCGATTTTTTGATAACCGCTAAGCCTTAGTCAGTGAGCGACGGTCATAAAATCCTTTACTCGCACACTTGTAGCTTAAAAAAAACTAACTCCAGATACATCGTGAGTGAGCGATGACACCATTTTCTTCTTGGTCTCTCAATCGTGGACCAAAAATATCGGGTAACTTTAACTGGCGAGTGAGCGATGACTAAACACATATTAAAACTGACCACATCACTTACTCATGCTTCAAAATATGTCAAACAAAAAACCTCAGTGGGAGAGCAAAACCTTAACTTGGAATTGACTCGCACTTCAAAAGATGTCAAAGAAAAAACCTCAGTAGGAGAGTGACACCTTAACTTGGAACTGACTCGCACACTCACGCAACAAAAGACAATAAGAAAAAAATGTTAGCGACTAAGCAATTTATACAAGACATTTCTTGGTCGCATACTCGTGTGCTGAAAAGCTAATAACCAAAATACATCATGATTGCATGATAAAAAATTTCTAAACCGCTCACTCACTTGCACAGCTAAAAATGACAGACCAAAGACCTCGACGAGTGAGCGATGACTTAATTCTTCACAACTCACACACTTGCAGTCTGAAAACTTGATGTTAAAGATACACCGTGACTGCGCGATAAACACTTTTGACAACTCGGTCACTCACTCGCACAACCAAGTCAACTCATCATAAAAAAATGTCGCGATTGCGTGACCACAGACAAACCAATAAATTGCTTACTCGCACAGCCAAAGGATCACTTAAAAGAAATAGTGCGACTATGTGACCAAGCACAAAAAGTAACAGTTCGAGGAATTAACAAAATTTTAAACCCTTTTTTGCAAGAAAAGACAAATCTTTGAGCATAATTCTGCAAAAAAAAGACCAAATTTGAAAAATGAAATATTTTCAAAGAATGGTGCTAACACCACCAAAGGTTCTGTTGATTCAAAGAAAGCCCTTTACAAAATCCATCACCATTCCAGTGGAGCCAAGGCTTTACCGCTTCCTAGGCCTTCCAAATACTATTAACAACAAAGGTGCCCTGGATATGAACATGATCCTGCATAATAAGAAGGGTTTGAAGACCAATCCTCTTCCAAGAGGGCCGGTGAAAAAGATATCCTGAAGAAATACAATGCCTAACCATGATTTTCCAAGCTTCATCGCTTGTGAGAGAATGAATGATATACTTCACACAAAGAGTGAGCCCCTGTTTCTGAGTGGGGATAAGACCAAGGCCTGCAAAATCCATAGGAAGAAAGCAATAGTCCCAAGCCAATCTGTGAAATCCATAATGGTTCACACTAGAAGCCTAGAGGAAGTCTCTGATAAGATGCTCCAACTTGAGATAAGAAGCTTTAGAAGGAGCCCAAAAAGAAGAATAATACACATGGGTGGCAGCCAAGACCTTTGAGAAAATATGGAACTTCCCAGAAAAAGAGAGAGGCTTAGAGATCCAATAATCAAGCTTCTTTTCAATTTTAGCAAACATTTCATTCCATAAGTCCATAGGAGAGCCTTGAAAAGAAAAGGGAATACTGAGGAAGCGAAAAAATTCCCCATGTTGAACCCACTTCCATTCATACTGAGCTAGCCAAGGAGGAGATGGAAGAAAATATTGTCCGTGACATAGAGTCTTGTGCCATTGAATAGTAGACCCAGAGGCAAGACAAAATGTATCCAAGCATTGCAAGGCATTAGAGACATTTTCATCACCCTCAATGAATAGAGGAAGGAATCATCAACAAAGTAACCATTGACAATCTGGGAAGAGGAATCAGGCAGAGAGATACGTCCATGCACAAAACTCGAGGAAATAGAGTTGGCAAGCAAGTAACCAAAGCCTTTAGCAACAAGAACATATAGTGTAGGAGCCAGAGGGAAACCCTGGTAAATAGACCTGAAAATCCCAAAGCTTTCAAACTGGGCATCATTGATAGAAATGCAAGCAGAAGCATCACCAAAAAGCATTTACATAGATTACACAAAATTAGGGCCAAACCAAGAGCCTACAACATAGTAAGAATGAAAGGCCAGTCAATGCGATCATAAGGCTTAGCAAAGTCAATTTTAAGGAAGAAGGTTTGCTTCTTGGACCGATGGGCCTATTCCATCTCTTCCCAGACAACAATAATATTATCAAGGATATATCTAGACTCAATGAAGCCAATTTTTTTCTGGCTAGACAATCAAAGGAAGGAGATGTCTGATTTTAAGAGCTAAAGCCTTAGCAATGATCTTGTATGAAACATTCAACAAGGTGATGGGTCTACAATTGCAGATATCCTTAGGATCGACATCTTTAGATATGAATTTAATATTTCCTTTGTTAATAATCGCTTCCAAAATTTTATTGTTGTAAGCTTTGATATAAAATTTATGCAGGTCAGGGCCTATAGAGTCCCAAAAATGTTTGTAAAATTCACAAGGGAAGCCATCACACCTAGGGGACTTGTCATCTGCCATAGAAAAGATGGCCTCCTTGAGGTCACTGATGGTGAGAAGTTGCTCACAGAAGGCACGTTGCTCAACTGCAATGCAGTTTCGAGTAACATCAACACACGTTCTGAGAGCCTCATCCCAAGCAACTAAATTTCCCTACGAAGTAAACACTCTTTCATAGTGTTGAACAAAATCTTGAAGAATAGCAGGAAGATCTGAAAGAGTTTCATGACCATGCTTGATCTTTTTGATCCCAAAGTTGGTATGACAGGCTTTGAGAGTGTGAAAAAACTCTTTAGAGGCTTGATCACCCTCCTCTAACTAGTGGAGGCAAGCTTTGATTTGTGCTCCCCAAGAAGCAAAATTGTCACTAATCTGCTTTTCATGGAGGATTTTAGCAAGCTTAATTTGAATCTCAGAATGAAAGGGATTCAAAGCTAGAGCTTCAGAAGCACTTTGAAGAGCTTTGGTGTTTGCTTCATAAGAATTTTTTCTTTACATGGCCAACTAGCATCCATAGATTATAATAAATCTGGTAGTATGGGTGATGGCATGATTCCACCATTGAATCCAACCTATTTGATTGTGAGGTCCAGGCTCTAAATTATTGACCTAAAGGATATGAGCAATGGTGGAAGCATGATTCAACATGGACATGTTGAGAAAAAAATGAGTTCTGATAGCCCGTTGAGCAGCAGATTGCCATGTAATGGAAAAAAATATTGGGTAGTGATCAGACAAAGTCACATATGGCAGAGGAATGACAGGTAATTCCCGATCTTCAGAAAAAGGGAAAAAATATTGTGGAGTTCTCATAGCGTGATCAAGTCTTTTAAATATGCAGTCAAAACCAAATCTAAAATTAGACCAAGTATGCCAGACCCCAGTCTGCTGACAATGGTTAGCATTAGGATATAAAAGGCCCAATTTATTATGCATATAGTACCATGCTTCCCGCTCTGCACATATCCACTGAAAAGGCAGAATCCCTTCCTTGTCAGAGGCCAGCTCAACCATATTAAAGTCCTCACACACAACCCAAGTGGCTGGAGGCAAATTATCTACCAACCAACACCAAAGTTGAGATCTTTCCATAGCATCATTGGGAGCATAAAAATTAACTATACCAAAGGAATTATTATTGAAGGATAATAAAATCCAAATAAATCTCTGATTAGGATCAAAACCATGTGCAATAATAGTAGATTGAAAATGAGGTGAAGGGATAGTAATGACACCACTTCTACCAGCTTCGTGCTGAGAAAAAAACACAATGTCGTCTGACCATATGACACGATAGGCAGAAGTAAGAAAAAAACCAGAGATTTTAACTTCCCGCAAACACAAAATGTCCAGACTTCAAAGTCTGCAATGAGTATCCCAAACATAATACTTTCTGGAGAGGTCGGTCAGACCTAGCACATTCAAGGATAAAAAAATCATGAAAACTCTTGCATATCTTCCTCATCCTCAAGAGAGGAGAAACTATTATGAAAGAAAGATGGGATGGTACCAAAGCTGGTGGGTAAATCTTCAGGCAAGATAAACCACATCTTTTCATCTAGTTCTTTCGCACGGCCATCAAGTTTACAAGACTGACACAATGTCTATAAAATAACAATTGAAGATGAAACTTGCAGAGTGCGCACCACCCCAGGGGTGGTAGACCACGTAGCTAGGGATTTCCCCTATGAAACATGGTTTGAAACTTGTTGAACCACCAATGACCCTTCAATGGATAACACTTTCTCTCCAGCTAAAGGTACCGACGAAGGAGCAGAAGTGGAGGTGGCAAGTATCTGATTGGGACCCAAAGAGGTCTTTCCCTTTTCCACAAATGTATTCCATTCTTCCTTCTTTCTAGCCTTTACATTTTTAACAGGAGCTTCCTTTGGTTATGGCTTGGACCGGGGAATGACCAAAGGGCAGTCCTTGATCTTATGATCCGCCGACTGGCACCTATAGAAGGTGTTCAACAGGTTCAAATAAAACAACTTTTGGGAGAAGGTGTGGGTGCTGACCTGGATCTCGATAGAGTACTTGAGGTCCTTGGAGAGGTCAGCCTCTACACAAACACAATTTTGCGGATGAGAATTGAAAAATTTATCATGCTCTATAGTAATGACTTTGCCAAGGGTTTTAGCAATGGACTCAATAAAAGGCCAACATGGAAATGGGAGACTAGGAAACTCAACCCACACGGGAACCCTAACTTTATTTTCATCCGAGATAGTGAAGTCTCGAGACCACCTTTGGAACAAAAGAAAGGATGAATGAACCATTCAAGGACCACGACTGAAAACCACCTCAGCTTGAGAAGGGCTAGCAAAACAAAATAGAAAAAACCTTTGGTAAGGTTTTCAACACCTTCAAGGCAGACTCCATGAGGAGTCCAGCTCTTGGTGACCCACTCTTTGAGCATAGTTTTAGGAGGAGTGCGACCCACAAAATAGCCTAGCAAGGTATGTTTTTCCAACCAATCACAAGCAACATAAAATTCTTTCATGTTATGCAAAATATCATGGTTAACTTGTGGAAGACCTTCGGGACGAACTTGTGTGGGCATTTTCTCAGAGGAGGTGCCATGACTTTCCAAAGCAATAACTTGTGCACCAACATCAACTGCTGGGCCAAAGTTGGCTAGAGCCATTATAAAGTAACCCAAAAGAAAATTCCTACAGTAAATGCGGGATGACAAGTGGTAAACTCATAATAATAGCTTAGACAAAGAGTTGTATGTATAAAACCCTAATATCATTCTTTCTATAAAAACTTTGGAGGATAAATATTTCAAGAGGAATATTTTGTTCAAACCTAAAAACCATGAATGTCTCCATAAGGGGAATTATTATCTATTCGTAAATAATAACTTCTTACTCAGAGGGAAGGTAATTCACAAGATTATGTAATTTGGTGAAGTTGGATATAAGAGACTTTGGTAAAGATCTTATATATTCTTTCACAATGTGAGAGTATTTAACGAAGAAATATTAAATTATCATGCTTCATGAAAAGGGACATTGTGGAATTAAATTTCATTTCTATAAAGTGAAAATATATGACAATAATATGATAGTAAACTCTTGGCAAAAGTATTTTTACTTGAAGAATGAAATATTTTGCGAATAATACTTCATGTGGGAATAAAAGGCAAACTTATTATTTTATGAAGTAACATGATTTTGTTAGCATAAGGGAGATGAAAGTTTTCTACATAAAGATGCAAAAGGATTTTGATAAGTTAAAAGCCAGGTGACATATTTTCACTCAAAATGAAATGAGGTTTTTCAGAGTGAATTAAGTGAAAACATTATTATCGGGAAAAAATATCTGAAGGTTGAAGACTATGGTTTATTAATATAATGATGAGTATGTGCACCAAGTTGTGAACCAAAAAGGGGGGTATAAGTGGACATATTTTTTCTGAAATCGGGTAAACCTGAACGTGGAATAGACGTTTGAGGGTCATTCACTCAAAATAAGAAGATGTGTAAAAAATAAAAATTGTAGTACTCTGAATCTAGTTTCTAAAATACTAATTTTTTTGAAAAAATTATAATATTAAGAGGGTCAAACCTTGCGGACACGAAAATCTGTTCCTGATTTTTTCAAAAAAATATAGCATAGTTGTTTCTGTGCACTGTACAAAAGATATTGTTATATTCAGTATTTTCAAATCCCTTTTGTAGTATGATAGGTAAGAGTGAGATATGTAAGTTGTGTATTTTTCTATAATTTTCTGATGAGCATTTTTTTTTCTGTGATTTTTTGAAGTGACCGCATCCTAAAATTTTGGTACCTGTTCGTGCGCTGGGCGTAACTTGCATCAAAATAATCAAAAATGTTTTTTAAAAAAAAAGTGTATAGAATCAAGTGTACAAAAATAATATGTAATTTATTTGTAATTTGGTTAAGTATATCAAAAGTTATTAAAAAAATGGTAAACATATGTCTCTGAGGACTGTCAAGACACTAGTAAAGAAAATTATAGTTTACTATGCTAATGTTGTCCAAAAATATAAAAAATTATATGGTTAGAAAGGTAAGAAGATGTATGAGATTATGGTGAAAATTATAGAGATACCTTATTGAAAAATTTCAAACTTGATGAAGATAAACTCGATAATTGATCTTACAAGATGAAAAAATGTCTAAAAGAACAAAAATGGAGGGCAAATGAGCCTCCAAGCCTTTGGGGTCATTTTCAAAGCCTCTTCCCAAGCCATAAACCAATTGGGTTTCTAAATTTCAAATAACCCGATCGGGTTCTGAAAAAAAAGAAGTATGTTTTCAACTCCTCCATAACCCGATATGGTTTTGGAGATTAAAATGCACAATTTTCACTTCAAAACCTGATCGGGTTATGAAGAAGTAAAAATTATGCATTTTACTCTCTCTCTCTCTCTCTCTCTCTCATTATTAGTTTTCAGAACTCGATCAAGTTCTGAGGAATTAGGAGAATTAAGCCTTTATTTTCACATAAACCGATCAGGTTCTTAAGTCCCCAGAACCTGATCGGGTTCTGTATAATTAGAAACGTTGCTTGCTTCAACGGTCTTAAAATAGTCATTGCAAGTTGTCCCGAGGTCCCCAATTTTTTCTGTTATTTTGCGCCAGTAACAGATAGGTCTGTACTTTTTTGCATGTTTTTTCTTTGCAATGATTGAATTTTGTTATTTATTGGTGTTTTTGATATTATTTTACCATTGTAAGTTCTCATTTAAAGAAAATGGTTGATTTGTTCTTATTTTTTGGATTTGATGTTCACATGTTATTCTATGTTCATGATATTATTCGTAGGGTCCATTCAATATGAATAATGGGAAAGAACATAAGATGAACAATTGAACAATGAGAGACAAAAAAGGAAAGACAAAGGGAGCACATGAGGAGAATATGACAAGATACATCATCAAATGCTTATAATGTAAGTGATGAAAATGAAAATGTTAATGTTAATGTGACAAATGCACCTAATTCATCTAATGCAACATTTCAATTTGATGTCATTAATGAACAAAATGTACATAATGAAAATGAAAATGTTCAACATACACCAATTGAAATGATGGGGGTAAATGCACCTAATTCATCTAATGAAAATGTAGAGCATGCAGCTGTGTTAACACCTCCTAGAATAACTCCTAGAAAACTAAAGTTTCTAATTAACATTGATGAAAATATTTTGAGGCCAATGCATCATAAAATGTTGGAAAGCAATTGTAGAAGAATTGTTAAAAATATTTGGAATAACTATTTTGAAAAATTAAATCAAAGTGGAAGATGTCAAGTATTTGTTTTTGATTAAGGTAACAACAAGTTTTGAAGTGGCCCCGAAACCCTTTAACAAAGATAAAAAGATAAGTATAAAAGACTAGCACAACAACTATCTGTCAGAGAAGACAAAAAACCAAAAAAGGGCTTAACCCCATATTACACTTACAAAGTTAATAACAAAACAAAAAGAAAGATTGCAATAGACTTCCAACAAAACAAAAATGACAAAAAACTCCCAGCAACCAAAACAATCCAGCAATATTAATCACTTCTCAGTAGCATCCATCTGTTCTTCCATTATCTGTATTTATTCCATCTGAGAGTCCATGTTCTAGATAGAGTCCCATAGATTTGTGATATCTTTAATTTGCACCTCAGATCTCTTTCTGGTGCTCGATCTAGTTTTGGAACCCGGGCCAGAAGTTTGAGCTTCCTATTTTCCATCTTCCTCCTACTTAACTCTATCATTATAATTCCCTTCCAGCAGGGTATGCAGTGCTTTCAGATTATCAATAGAGTTTTGCATTCTAGTTTTAATAATCATAGTCAACTTTCTCAGTATCATATTATTGTTGTTTGTCTTTTCAGTAATAGTTTTCATTCTATTTTCAATCATAGTTCTTATCTTATCTTCCAGTGAAGAGTTGTTATTGTTTACCTTTTCAAAAACATCTTTCCCTTGCTGGTACATAGCCGCATCATTTCATACTTTATCCACAATATTCTCTAGCAGAGAGTTTCTATCTTCAAGGTCCTTGGATTTGACTTGAAGCTCCTTTATATCATCTTGCATCCATTTATCAATGTTATACCCATACATTTATTTGTTTCTAGTTGCATGGAGGACAAAAATATTAATAACTCTTTTAAATTGAAGTCTTTATCCAAAAGATAATCTTCTAGGCTCCTCTCGTTCTGTTCTTTCTTCTCCTCTTCTTCAGCAATCAGACTCTCAGGTGGGGTGGAGTTTATTTCATAGTATTTATACTCCTTTTGGGCCTCCTCCTCAAGGTCATCATCATTGTTGTCTTTGTGGGCCTTTTTGGTTTCATCCTCTGCAACTGTTTCTTCCTCCTTATTATCAATCTTACCCTTTTCATTTTTATTCTTCTCCATTTCCCTAGAGTCCATATTCATCTCCAGAGACTCTTGGATATTATGATCCTCCTTATCATAATTATTGTTATGATGGTCATTCATGTAGGTATCCACCAGATTATCAATCTTATCAGTAATTTCTTCTAGGATAGTGCTGTAAATATTCTAGGTTTCCTTAATTTCCCCTTTCTCACCCTTAGGCTCATTAGTAATGGGAATATTAATCTCAAGCTCTTCTTTGTTACTTTGCTCCCCAACAAAACCCTCATCTTCAGATGACTCCACTTCCTGCTCATCTTCCATTCTCATGCCTTTAATGTCTTCATAGATTGACAACATAATATCTGCTTCAACAGGGCCTTTGCAGATTTTTTATTAGGAGCTTTGCTTTTTTTCTTGCCAGTAGAAATCTACATATTATTACATTTCACATTATCAATTTTATTTGGAATCGGGTCAAGAATGTGGTTTTTGACATAATCTGTAATCAGAAGGATTGATCCCTCATGCATAACAGGGGAGGATTTGACTCTGTGATCTATTAAACTCTGATTAAGAAATCTTAACAAATGATAGGGGAAAGAAACCTGATTCTCATACCGAAAATGATTTACAAGCACGAAGTGGTAATTATAGACCTTTGATTAAGTAGTTGTTGAAATGACCTTTGATGATGTCAAGTAGTTGTTGAAATGATTAAGAATCTAAAATTTAGAGAGACAATGAGAATTGTGGGGTTGAGAACATCTAAAAATAGTACTGAGAGAACCATTGTGAGAAATCTATTCGATGCATACCAATCCATTGGTTCAAAATCACACAGTAAAGATGCTAATGTTACTCGATGTGTCCTCACATCAAATAAAAACAAGAAAGTGATTAAGGATAGGTAGATCAACATTATAGAGAGCCTTACACTGGCGAGACAAAATTGAGGATCCAAACACTAATTCACTTAGGTCATTCTCGGGTACACTCCCACGCAAGGAAAATGTTATTGTTGATGCATTAAGAACATTGATTGAAAAGTTTTGGCATGAAAAAACAAGGGTTTTAACCAACCAAAGAGACGTTTTGAGTAGGAGAACCAGATCTACAAATTGTATGCCGCATCCAAAACCTTTTTTGGATATGACACAAACACAATTTTATGAAAGATTCCTCCAAATATTTCCTCAAATTAAAATTTGTCAAAGATTTTTTTAAATGAAAAAACCCTTTTACATCAAGATTAATCATGCGCGCACCACATGTTGTTGCAGGGTACATATTGAAATTTCTATGCATTATGATATATATCATCATGTTTGTTGTACTTTGCACACTAACACTATTTTGCAGGAATGTGGTCTTCAAGCATCTCCTACGTCATCAAGAGATTTTATGTCAAGTGTATTATGCAACCGATATGATGGTTGCATTTATTATAAGATGATGTGTTCACCTCATTTGAGGAAGCTATGACCAATTCCTGTATGAAAAGTCAGAGCAAATGACATACTAATAGAGGAACATGATTTCTAAAATATTTTGAACAAACAAGAATGCAATTGAAAGTAAATATGTAAACATGTTACCTCCTCCCTCTCCTGAACATCAGCAGTGTCTGAGGAATTCATTAGTTCAGTAAAACCCAATTGATTATACTACAATAAACAAGTCAAGCGCTTTCATCAATATAGACTACATTTAAATGTTCATAATACATTTCAACAAATATACTTAAATTGGACTTAATTACATTTTTTTTGTTTCAATGTGCCCAATGTTTTCTTCCTCTTTCCTAATGACCTTGAGCTTGGTGGGGTAGGTTAACAAAAACAAAATTAACATAAGAGAAATAATATGATACCGCATGGGTTCAATTAAAACTATAAACAAGAGGTGTGCAAAATATGATACCACATAGCTCTCTAAGCCAAAGTCAATGGCAGAAAGGGTGACATCATCAATCTCAGAAATCTGAGCCCCTAAGAAGCCCTATAAAACACCAAATAAATATATAAGCAATAGTTTACAATAAAGATTATGATTCACTTGAATTCCACAAATGCTTATGCTCCACAACTCTATTATCACAAGTTTATAAAAAAATTTTATGAACCATTATTACCATATAAAAAATTTCTCATATTTCACACACAAGACTATTCTTTAACAATTTTTTAGTCACAATTAGAGAAGGATGGTCCAGATTGTATTCATGGAGGTCAGAGGTTAGGACCACTTTTGCAGCAGGTAATAAGACTGTTGTAGCTTGGCAGTGAGTATGTTTTAGTGTGTTTACCCCTTAGCATGGGGGGATTTGGAGTGCTTTTAGGTTGAGAGTAGGTGGTATGGGCAGTGATGAAAATATTTGGGGTATTTATGAACCTAGGGTGTAGACGGGTTCTTATCTATAGTGAAGATATAGACTCATATATGGGGACTGTCCTAGTATGACAGTTAAATGCCGGAGAGTAAAGTTTACTAAACTAGCAAGTGAATGTGCTTTGAGTGATAGGATAAGGACCTTGTGATAAGTTGAGGGGTTCTTGGGGGTGTCTTAGAAGTTATATGTTGGGAGTCTTCAGAAGGCCATGGAGGTGTATTGAAGGATTGAGGACATTCACAATTAGAGGTTTTATTCATGATTTTGAAAAAGAAATAAGAGTAAAAGAATGATGGTTGGATGTTCCAGATGATGTTCAAGATTGATTCATAATACAATAAGTGATTGGTTGGGGATGAGTCTATGTATGAGTTCAACATTGGTTGAATTGATTCCAAGGATGGAGGGCGGGATTTAAAATTAGTTTGAGTCATGATGGCTGGAAAAGGAAGTGAACTTGTTCAAAAGTATGATGTCTAGGTTACCAAAAGCCATGGATCTCTATTGAAGCCTTTGCGTTTAACCTAATTCCTTGAGGGAATACCATACTTTTATGAATTCGTTGAGTTGAATTACATTAGAAAAAATTATTTGACCATAAAGCAATAGCAAACAAACATACACTAATTCTTTGACCACACTAAGTTACCACCATACAAATTATTAAGATATGATATTTTGAAAATAATGTAATATTCTATTTTATGAATATTTATAGAACATTACCTCAGGTGTTTGAGCTACATGTCCACGTCTACTAGAATGAGCACTCCTTGGTGTGCTTGTACCACCAGCTACACCCTACAATGCATATTATTCATGTATCAATTTAGATTCTTCTATACATAAACATTTATTTGCTTTTAACAGATTTAGGTTATTAATTAAAATAACATGTCAAACACAAATTTAAACAAACATGTGTCGGCTGTGTACCATACACCATTGACAAAAAATCATCTGTAAGGGCCATATCCCCTGTAGTGGATGCCTGACATCTTCTCCCACATTGTACACATGAATGGGATGTCGAACCATCCACAATCGCCTTACTATCTACCACATCACATATACCACTACAACTAATGCATATATGCTCAATGGGATGGGCTGACCCTACAACTATATTTGATGATAATGGAGCTGACATGGGTTGAGATGATCCTAATGGTGCATCTGATGATGATGGATCTGGCATGCGATGGGATGATCCTAATGGAGAATCTGATGAAGATGGAGGTGGCACAAGCACTGATCCATCCTCTTCTCTAACTAACTGAGTGCTATACTGGATAATGACATTAGTCAATGATGCAGCTACATGAAGAGTCTGTATATCCATAGAATCCTTCACCATTATTGGGACCACAACATGAATGAGGGGTTTTCTCATAGTACGCCTCCTCTCTTGTGGTTGGGTAATCCTATGTGCCCTAGGTCTATCCTGCGCAGAGCCTCTCCCTCTACCTTGGAACTCAGGAAATTCAAAGTAATTCAATTTCTCGCCGAGGATAAACTCATAGTATAGCTTCCTCAAAAAATATAAAGGCACCTAATTATTATTATAAGGTGGTTGGTCAAATACCATGTACCACCTATCTCAAAAATCTAATTTCATCCCCCTATGAGCACACCAATGTATAGGAAATCATTTTGTATTATCTTCTAGGGAATTGCTAGTATTAGGATTGGTAAAAAGGGCACATATGTCATGTTTTTGTATGTCTTTTCTTTTCACATCCTTATATGATAAACCATCAACATAATATGTATGACACCTATCCCTCCATGAACCCCATTTTTTCACCTCTTGAGACACCTCATTTGCACTATTGGACATTTTTTTAATGTAGTGGCGAGGGTAGATTGATGCTGAAGATCGGAAGCCTTCAACCTATTGACTAATATATTAATTTGTGCACTATTTTGGTTAAGGCATTGCACGAGGTCCTCTTGTGTTGCATTTACATGATCTAATGGCACATGTGGAGGGTCTATGGGTGGTGATGGTTGTGGATGAGGATAATTTTGAGGAGGGTTTACGGGTCACGATGGTGGTGGACGAGGAGAATTTTGAGGAGGGTTTATGGGGGTGGTCTTTCATTTATTTTTCCTCTTCTTGGGTTGTTTGATGAGTCTGATATGAAATATTAATAAAAGAAAAAAAAATCAATAACATAACCTAATTTGATTACAAATGCAAATAAAAACAACACAACAACAAAAACAATAAAACATACCTTTTTTTACGGGGCACCATTGCTTGAAAATGTGGAAATTGTTAAAGAAACATTGTTTTATTCAAAGCATGATCGAGTTTTGATATGTTTTTTCCCTCCTCCACTCTGCTGCTCTATGGTTGAGGCGTTAGAAATGGCCTAAGCCGCAGGCTTTGCAAAATATAATATGTTTCTAATAACCTGATCGGGTTATTAGAAACATCTCAGAACCTGATCGGGTTATTAGAAACATCTAAGAACCCGATCAGGTTCTGAGAAAGATATAATTTTTTAATAATATTATCTAGGCTTGGTTACCAAGCCTAGTACAATTTCAAAATTTCAATAACCCGATCGGGTTATATGAAATTTGAATTTTTTTAAAACATGTGTCAACTTTTTGGGTCACAACTTAGTGCACACACCCTGATTAATCATTTTATTAGGGCATTGAGCTTAAATAATTGTATATTGTAACCAAAAATTATAACAAGCTCAAGTGCTCCCTTATATTTATAAAAGGGAAATTAGGACCGAAATATCAATATAGAATCATATCATAATAATAATATTACAATGTAACATTTTTCATCAATAATTAATAAAAGACAGTTCTCTTATTTACATGTGTTGTAGAACTTTTCATTTTCAAATCTATTCTCTCTTATAATTATATATGGTTGATAATTGCTACTCTAAGTCACCATGTGAAGAAATTACATGGTGTTACATAGTTGAAACATTAAGGCACATCTGAGATTCATTTTGTCTGTTGTGTCTTGTCTAATTAGTCTTTGATAGGAAAAGCTAAATTCAATTAGACTAACCGTGAAGAACATCATACAGTTATATAGAATTGGAGGTTGGGTAGTTGATAGATCCATCTAAGGGAGGGCTTAAAAATTTGTATTTTAGAGTTATATGTAGGGTTTGCAAGTGGATGACTCTATTGCCCAGATGAAATAAGGCACTGGCTTGATATACATTTATCTATACATTAAATTTTAGTAGAAGTAGAAGAAGTGAATCAAGTAGTAGTAGAAGAGTAAGTAATTAGGTAACTTAAGGCAATAGCCATAGACAATTAAAGATAGAGATAGTCAGCAACAGTAGTAGAAATAAGAATAGATATAACAATCAATCTGCCATAAAAAGCTTCAATTTGGGAACACAATTGGAGAATAGGTGTACCTACCTAGGTCCTATAGAGCCTAAAGCATATAGAGGATTTCATTCATATTTGATTGATCATGTTTGTTGACCAGATCAAGTGAGAAGTTTGTAGAAGGAATTTGGCATTATTTGAAGATTTCTCAATCAGTTGATTTGGAAACCAACAATATCAATGATCCATTTGATGCTATAGGATTATTTTACTGATGCCCCAAAAAGACTCTTAGTTTTGGGAGATTCGACTCCATTTGGAATTAACAAACCAATCTTGGTTGTTGCTAAATCTTGCAATGTGCCTTAGTTGAAAGTTGAAACTATGTGTATCTTTGAAACCACTCATTGTGGCCATGAACTTTCTGCACCAATAACTTTGTCTGGGTGGGTAAACCCCAAGAATAACCTTGTTTATCTTTGTAACTCACTCGAAAGTTCTTGGGCACTCCAGACTGGTGTGACCCTTAAGGTGCACAAAGTAGAAAATATGTCAAACTTTGATGGGTCATTTCTTGGAGTTCATGTGATCTGTCAATGATTCATTAAGTGTTATAGGATCATGTTGTCTCTTCCCACAAAGGCCTATCTCACTTTCTAGAGATTCGACCCCATTTAAAATTGGTGACCCAATCTCGGTCATTGCCAAATCTTGCAATGTTTCTCACTTCAAAGTTGCAACTATACATATCTTTGAAATAAATCATTGTGGGCATGAATCATTTGTGACAAAAATTCTAACTGGGTGGATAAAATCCAAGAACAACCTCATTTATCTCCCCAACTCACGTTAACATTCTAGACCACTCCAGATCAATACGACCCTTAAGGTGCATAGAGTGCAAAAATTGTCAATCTTTGTTGGGTCATTTCTTAGAGGTCATGCTACATATCAATGATCTGTTAGGTTTTATAAGATCACATTGTCACTTCACATAAAATCCTCTCACTTTCAAGAGATTTGACCCCATTCAGAATTGGCGACCCAATCTCGATCGTTTCCAAATCTTTCAATGTGCCTTAGTTGAAAGTTGCAACATTGTGTATCTTTCAAATGGATCATTGTAATGTTAAACCATATAGGCCAACACCTCTGGTTGGGTGGTTAAATTATAGGAAAAAATTTGTTTGGCTCCCCAACTTGCTTGAACGTTCCATACCACACTGTATAGGTGGGCCCCTTAAGGTGCATAAAATATAAAAAAATGTCAAAATTTGATAGAGAATTTATTGGAACTCATGAAACATATCAATAATCCAATGGATACTATACTATTGTGTTACTAAAACCCACAAAAGTGTCTCTCACTTTTGAGATATTTGACCCTTTTGAATTGGCGACCCAATCTTGGTTGTTGCCAAATCTTGCAATGTGCCTTAGTTGAAAGTTGCAACATTGCATATATTTGACACAGATGGTCATGGCCTTGAACTGTCTACATACAAAACTTCAGTTGGGTAGGTAAAGCCTAGGAAAACCTCGTTTAATGGCTCCCCAACTTGCTTGAATATTTTAGACCACTTCAAACCAGTGCGACCCTTAAGGTGCACAGAGTGCAAAAATTTCTAATTTTATTAAGTTGTTTCTAAGAGATCATGAGACATATCAATGATCCATCAGGTGCTACAATATCATGTTTCTTGTGCCCAAAAAATCCTCACTCACTTTTTAGATAATCAAACCCGTTCCAAATTAGTGACCCAATCCGATCGTTGCCAGGTCTTGCAATGTCACTCAGTTGAAAGTTGTAACATTGAACATTGCATATCTTTCAAATGGCTTATCATGGACTTGAACCATCTATGCCAAAACTTTTTATTTGTTAATTAAATTCTAGGAGAAACCTCATTTGGATTTTCAACTTGCTTGGTGTGTCCCTTAAAGTGCATAGAGTGTAAAAATTATCAAATTTTGGTAGAGAATTTATCAAAGCTTGTGCAACATATCAAAAATACCTCTAATGTTATAGGATCATGTTACTAATTCCCACAAAATCCTCTCACTTTTATGATATTTGACACCATTCAAAAGTGGTGTCCACATCTAAATTCTTGCAAAATCTTGCAATCTCGCTAAGTTGAAAGTTACAACATTGCG
This sequence comes from Thuja plicata, assembly GCA_018584345.1. Lineage (NCBI taxonomy): Eukaryota > Viridiplantae > Streptophyta > Pinopsida > Cupressales > Cupressaceae > Thuja > Thuja plicata. The sequence goes on along the minus strand of MU223825.1, from coordinate 1,955,123 downwards.
TATCTTTTAAATGGCTCATTATAGCCTCAAATAATCTACACCAATACCTCTAGTAAGGCAAGTAAATACTAGGAACAACCAAAATCAGCTTCACAACTTTCTTGAACGTTCCATACCATACCATACTAGTGCGTCACCTAAGGTGCATAGAGTGCAAAAATTGTCAAACTTTGGAGCATTTCTCAGAGTTTGTGAAAAACATCAATGATTTGTATGATGATACAGGATCATGTTATCAATTACCAAAATTCCTCTTTCACATTCATGAGATTCAATCCCATTCAAAAGTGGTGACCACATCTCATTTCTTGCCAAATCTTGCAATGTCACTTAGTTAAAAGTTGCAACATTTCGTATCTTTCAAATTGATCATCGTGGCCTCAAACTGTCTGCACCAACACATCTGGTTGGGAGATTAAATGGTAAGAACAAATTTTTTGGGCTTTGAAACTTTCTCAAACATTTTGGAACACACCAAACCGGTGCATCCCTTAAAGTGCATAGAGTGCAAAAATTATAAAATTTTGGTAGAGCATTTCTGGAGCTCGTGTAACATATCAATGATCTGTCTGATCCTATGAGATCAAGTAATCAATGCCCACAAAATTATCTCTCACTTTCATGAGATTCTACCCCATTCAAAAGTGGTGAATGCATCTCATTTCTTGTTAAATCTTGCAATTTCACTTAGTTGAAAGTTGCAACATTGTGTATCTTTCAAATGTCTCATTGTGGCTATGAACCGTTTGCACCAACACCTCCTTTTGGGAATGTAAATTTTAGGAACAACCTTGTTGGTCTTATTAACTCACTCAAAAATTATGGACCACACTGTACCAGTGTGTCCCTTAAGGTGCATGTTATATATTTTTCCCTTCTAGGTCAAAATAATCCATCTCGGTCTTAGTTGGTCTAAAGCCTTATTTTTAAAGGTTAATTTCATTCCCTTGATGATTCAAAAGTTCATTAAATTTATTCTTCAAAGGGGGGGTTCTCTTTAGTAGTTCAAATGTTAAAAGTGGGGTCTTTTTGATAAGATACACCAAACAAAACTATTCACAAACCTTCAATATTTCTTATAGGGGCTAATATTTGACAACTTTTACAAGATTTTGCAACTTTTACAAATTGACAAATTTTACAAGATTTTGCAAATTCTATAATTTTTAAGCCAAATGACTCTTATTAAATTACAAATTTTCTATTATGACCTTATTGGACCAAATAAGGCTAAAACACCCTAAAATCAACATTAGACGTTTATTTTCAATCATGGACCAACATGGACTAACATGGTGCCCCTGCAACACCTTGATTCATGAAACGACATGTTAAAAATAATTAAGTATTCAATTACTACTGCAGAATTTGATCAACCACAAGATTGTCCAACTATTTTTTTAAGAAACAACGAACTACAAAGCCAACAAAGAATACTATAATATGTGATATAGTCACATATTGATGTACATCATCACCTTCTGCATAAACCATTTGAGATGAAAGTAGTAGAACTAAAGTTGTATGGAATGAAACATACATGTTGCCATAAAGCATGAATCATACAGTAATAATATACATGAATACATGTAAGCATAAATATAAGGCATGAGCAATCTACAAAGCATAAGACATCCACATAAACATGAAGTAGTATACATAAATACACATGAGACATGAATTGCATACTTAAAACATGAACTATAAATACTCATAGGCTCATAGGTCATTAAGCCAAATATGTATATCCAATAATGTCATACATGGAATATATCCAATATAGTTAGCTAGACTTCCTGAAAGATAAATGGATGCATAATTTCACATATACAATATATAAAAAATATGTCCAATAATGACATATAGACATACAATATATGTCCCTAATCTAGTCATTTCTCATGAGGAGAAGAAAAAAAATCCTGAGCTGCCTTTGAATGTTGAGTGGATGGAGATGTAGTGGATGCTGGAGTCTTCTGAGTGTGCTCACTCATCCTCCTCTCTAGACTCTTCTGGAGCTCTAGCTGATAAAATCACAAGTATAAACATCAATAACTAATATACATCAAAATTGAATTATAGGATGACATATAATAGAATATTTTCTTATCGCCAATAAATAATCATTGTGTCCATCCACAAGAGGGGCATGCTGATGATCTAGAGTTACAAGCCCCTACAACAACAACCAAATTAATAATTAAAATACATACATGAATATCATTAAAAATTTCAATACAAACCATTAAAACAACAAATTAAAATTAAGTAATCTCTTTCATACCTCTGTCAATGCTTCAAAACTCACTATAGATATAGCAACCCCACAATCAAAAGAGTCATGGACAGTAGGAGGAGTACTTGATGTCAACAAATGATAATAAAATAACAAGAGTATTTTGTAGTGAGTTATGAGACAACTACTACTCCTACTGTTCATATAATTACACACTACTCACGTGTATTTATAATACTTTATTAGATATATATATGTTGACTCGACAATGTTGTGACAAAGGGAGTGAAGGAACATTACCACTGCAATGAACACTTTGACTCTAGATTTTGACCTTAATTATTCTACTAATTTAGTAATTCATTAATTTATTAATTAAATATAATCAGGTAAATTAAATGAGCATGCAAATAAAAATACCTTCGTGAAAGTGCCACAATGTCCTTCATTGTGTGGTGTGAATGTCAAGGGTCCAATAGTAAACTAATGCACATGCACAGTGAATTATGAGACAACAATTCATATAATTACCTGCTACTCACATTTTATAATTATAAAGCTTTATTAGATACATACTCGTGGACTCGATGTCCTAAAAAAGTAGGGCCAAGAAAACACTGCCATTGCCACGGACACCTTGACCCTAAATGTTGATCATAATCATTATATACCAATTTAGTCATTTATTCATTTATAAATTAAATATAATCAAATAAATTAATTGAACTTGCAAATATTTACCTCTGTATTAATGCCAAATGTCACATTGAGAAATTCATCAGTCATCAATCCATCATCATCTTCTTGTCTACTAGCATCACCACCGTATGTGCATAGGGCTCCACATGACTAACACAAATGGGCCCTTGAAGACTCACCATGCTCACTCTAGAATAAAGGACTAGCACATTGTATGAGAGTCTGTGTGAGTGCACTAATCGTGACTAGTGTGTTCACCTTAACATGTTCCTTCACAATGCAAAGAATACTAATATGCTCAACATGTGGTTTGGTAGTGGGCCTCCTAACTATGTTAGGGTCATGTTTTGCCCCCGGTCTATTGTGTGACGACCCCCCACCTCTACCTTGACATTCTAAAAATTAAAATAATTTGGGACCTTATTGCGGAGAAACTCAGAATAGAGTTTTCTCAAAAAATGTAAAGGAACCTCGACAATATTACAAGGAGGGATATCAAAAATCATCCACCATTTATCCCAAAAGTTATTTTTTATTTCTTCATGATGGAACCAATGGTTTAGAAACCTCTTACAACCAAGATCAAGAGTTTGATTCATTCTAGGATATGAAAAGAGCTTGCAAATGTTCTATTTCTTTTTTTTTTCTTCCTGATATGATAATTTGTTTGCATAGTATTTTTTTTCTCATCTCTTTTGGTTGAAAATATATTTAGTTCCCCACTAACATCACCTACACGGGTCAAAATTGATTTTATTGGCTGAAATTGTTATAAGTCATTGTGACCACAACTTACAAAACTACGATTTTAGACAACGTTGAGTGAGAATACTCTCTCCTCTCAGCAATAGGGAAGGATCCCTTCTTTCCGTAGGTGGATTCAAAAAGGACTTAGATGATTATTACAAGAAAGGGCGGTTCTTACAATTTACTCCTCTTTTTTAAGAAATGATTCACAAATATCTTTCAAACAACCCTAAAATTATATCAAAAAGGACTTGTCACTACGATAATATCAATATCCTTTTTGTTTACATAAGAGAAACCAAGAGGATACCAATTTTATTCCTAGTGGAACAATTATAGAAACCCAAAGCCTTCTACACTTGTTTCTACAGATGGATGAATAATTCTGGGTCTATGATAAAGCTTGAAGTCTTTAACCATACACCTTCTAAATTCTATAAAGTTACTTAAAACTGAGGCATAAAGTCATTCAACTCCTAGTATATGAAAACCACTATAAATTATCTTAACCCACCTCTGTTGTAACACAAAGTTTACAAAAAGACACAGATTAAGTAATCAAAAGATTATGATAGAAGAAATAATGCAACTCAATGAATTAGAGATTGAAATATCTATGCAATGTAAGGATACATAAATAATCCACAAGCCTTTGAATGCAAAGTTTGAGAAAACTTGTTATTTCTATTTAATTTGAAAATTTTGCACAATGAAACTCAAAGTTTTCACTTCACAAGAATTTTGGTCATAGTCTACATGCATAAACAATAGATGATTTTACATTTAAGCCCACTCCTTTATATAGGTGAGGAGTTGGGACAAAAAGGTGGGATAAACCCAACCAACTTGACTTATTATACAACTAACTTTGACTTATTCAAACTAAAAGTCTTAATGTACTTGACTTGCAATTTAATTACATGCAATAACTTTATAGGTGAAAGATCACCTACAATTACAACTTACTCTATAATTACATGTAATCTGTCAACAAAAAAGAAAAGATTAAATATTTATAGAAAGCATAGAAAAAAGTGTTAAATGTCCCAAGACACTTTAGGATCTTCTTCACAGACCATTCATGAAAGCCTTGAATCTATGAATAGATTCTTGCACTATTCCAAGATCTGGTGCACCTATATGTCAAGCTGCAATAGTCGTTCTAATGCCTGTGTCCGCACACATGGAAATAGCCTTATTTCTCTCTTCAAGTCTATCCTAAAGACGATCCAGTGAGAATTTGAAGTTGGTGAGATTGTTCATGGAACTAAGAGTGAAATGATCTACCTCAAGCTCTAGGTGAACCATTTTCATGAGCTCTGATATTGTAATGTCTTCTGAAATCAGCTCATTGTTCTCACTTGTTGACCTACATGACAACTCTCTGAAACCCTTACTAATCATTTGCTCTTTTTCTTCACAAATGCCAACATATACCTTTAAATTTGTGATTAGCTCTTCAATCACCTAGACTTTATTCACCATCAACTCCTAATATTCAATAAACATTTCCTCGGAGGAAATGACTCAATATTCACACAACAGGTCTAAATGGATTTCTAGAAACTTGTACCAAACTTCCAAGTCCTCCTCCATGACCTTTAGATATTTATTGAAATATGTAAGGGCATATTTCAATTTGGTTGTAGTTACTCTAACATGATTCAATACCCATAAATCATCTTTTCTCAACTATGTTCCTTGAGCCATTATCTAGTTGACCCAATCATCCATTACCTTGGCCTTTTCTCATATATTCTTAGCTTGCTTGATTGATTCTTCTGGAATAGAAGTAATGGGATTAACCCGCTCTGATGAATTAGTGATCTTTTGGATTGCTCCTAGAAATCAAGCATTCTCCTCCTTTAGTTGATTTTATTGGCCCATAGCCATTCATTACTCTGACCAAGAAATGTTATGAAACCTTGTGCATATTTTTTCTATCCAACAAACATTTTCTTGCCCAGATATCCTTGAGGCAAAGAACATGAGTGAAATTCCTCTTGATCAAAGTTCTTTCTAGATTTAAACTCTTTGAGTGTAATTTTCTGAAGCTTTATTTCTGTGCACTTTTCCTTGGGTGTGGTTATCAATGCATATCTTCCTATTTGAAGTGGGTTATGTGTAGAGATACCAAACCTTGCTTTATATTGATTTGATTGATAGGCCTAAACTGCCATTATCTTCCTTGTGAGCTACATCAAGATGATTCAGTCTGTGGGGCATTGAGGAAGTGTGTATGACTCATCATCATAACAACCAAACCTCATGTAGGTAAAGGTTGGAAACAACACAAATAAGTATCCATATTCATTCAACTTTTTCCAGGTTGCATCAAATACTCTTCTTTTCAGAAGTCTTTTATCAAAGAGGCACATGTAGTATCCATAAAATGCATCATGTACTCTCCTATAATGTACCTTGATAGTCTTTAGAATTACGTGCTCATATTATTTCCCAAACTAGAACCAATGGTCTGTCACCTTTAGTGGAAATACCATAAAAGGATCTAAGATAAGTTGCAATGTATACCAAGTACGAGTTCATGTAGAAGGTGAGAGTGTTAGGAACATGGGCCAAATCTGACACAATGCATCACTAACGATTTTTCCCTAGAAGATTTTCTACTTAGATCTCACAATAAGGGAAATTAATTTATATATGTCCAAGTTTCAAAAATATTATATTTTTTTAGACCCATGATCCTACTGAGAAGAGTAACCAAACCATTGACCTCTTCTACAAAATTAGTTATGTACATAAATTTAGGCCATCTAGATAGATAGGTCCTCTTGGTAACAAGCCAATTCTCATTCGTGAACCTAATACAATCTTTCTTCTTGTCATTACACCTCTTCAAAAACTTCTCCTTTGAGATACCTGCATAAATAGGAGTAGGAAGAACCTTGAAGATTCTGTCTATGGTTTCTAGATCCAAATTAATAACCACATTTCTGTCATCATCTCTGATTGTTCTCGATTTATAGTCAAAGCGAGCTTCACAAGCCAACACAAATTTTGGCTCTAGGGAAACAACTAGAAATCTAGAAACAAGATGAATTTTACTCTAAATAAGAATGACCATCTCTTTCTTGGTAGATGTATTTATCCTTTGAATAAACTCAGACATGTCAAAAAGCCCTATTTTTGTATCCCAAATCTCATCTACTGAAGAGGTAACCTGTGAAGGTGAAATAGAATTCTAATACTTGTCATATTTATATTTTATCTTTTTTCTTGTTTCCCAGAGATACTGGCTCTTATGACATAGAAAACTAATTTACAGAAGATGAAGCTACAACATGAAAGTTACAGAGAGTAAGAATGTCTTCCCGAGGCACTAGAGAATCCATAAAGACACTTTTAGACCTATGACCATGCAGATCTAGAAGGTGTATATGTAGGATATGAACAAAAGTATTTTGGGCAATGAAAAATGGAGAAAAATGAACTAAATCAACTATTAAAATGAGGGGAATAATGAACCTTGATATTTTTTCTAAGCTTTGCATGTGGATAGAACATATGCATTTGGTGTAAAAACAAGAAGTTTTTATGTACAAATGCATATATATATAATGGAAGGTCTCTTTTCTTTATAATTAGGATTTTGAAAACCAATCACAAGTTTATTTGGGAAGAACTTTTGCTTGCATTAGAGATTTAAAACCCTAGCTGTGAGTAGGAAAAAGCTTTCATTTTTTGCTTGAGAAACACTTGAAATTATCTTTTAGAAACCCAAATGCAAGTAGGGGAATAACTTGGATTTTTCTTGGAAAGATGGACTTGTAATCGAGATTTAAAATCCCAATTGCAAGTGGGGAAGAAATACTTGTATTGGAAGATCAGATTTTGGGAAAAACTTGCATTGTCTTTTGGCTCTTATAACTTTATGAGAAGAATATACACTATTTGGGATTTGAAACTTCTTGTAAAATCAATTATGGACCAGACTTAGAACAAGACTTGTAAACATACAAAAATATAAAAATGACTGAAGATCTCAAAAAATAACTATAAAAACAAACCCAAGGGAAGAAAATGGTGTCACAAACCCTAAACACAAGTGTATGGAAAATAACAATTTCCTAAAACAATCTAAAATATATACAAAAAGACTTATAAATATCCAAAAATGACATACCTGGTTTATATAATTTGAAAGTTGAAATGAAATGAGAAAAACAACACTAGAAATGTTGTTGAGATTAAAAAAGAACTCTAAGTAATCTTGAAGAAATCTTCAAACTGGAATATGCCTAGAATTGGCATTATCTAATTCCCAGTTTTGTTTCTTCCATGTTTTGTGTCCATCCAAAAAAATTGGAATTATAATTTCAAAATTCCAATTTTGCCCCAAAATAGGCATATGCATCTTCCACCCAAATAGGTGGAATTGGAATTTCGAATTCCAATTCCAATTTTTATAAAATCTAATTTAATATCTCATTGGATTCATGACTTCTCCAAACCTTCATTCCGAAACACATTGGTATATTATATTGCTATATACACACATGTGTGTGTATATACACATATGTGTGTGTGTATACACACACATGTGTATATATACACATGTACACATGTATGTGTGTGTATGTACACATGTATGTGTGTGTATATACACATGTGTATGTACATGCATGTGTATATACACACATGTGTATATGTGTGTATATACATACATGTACATATATAGCAATATAATATATACATATGCATGTATATAGCAATATAATACACACACATGTGGATATATACACACATGTGTGTATATATACACATATACATGTGTATATACACACATGCACACATATTTGTGTGTGTATACACACACATGTGCATATATAGCAATATAATATACACACACATGCATGTATATAGCAATATAATATACACACACATGTGTATATATATATACACATATATACAAGTGTGTATATATACACACATGTATATAAATACACATGTAGTATATATGTGTATATATATACACATGTGTATGTATATACACACATATGTGTGTATATATATTCAAAGAAATTAATAAGTAAACAATTAAAAATCCTTATATGCATCTTCTCAGTTAGTTTCCGGGTGAACCAAACGGGCCCAGCCCATATTCTCGAAATCATTTTCAGGATAATTATCTTCCAGAATTGCAGCATCTTCTAGAATTGACTATATCCAGCATTTGGTATTCCAGCACCCAAACAGAATAGAGTTTTTTTTTTGAAAGAAAACTCAAAACAAATTCAAACTCTCCATCGTTAATGCATTTTTCAGTTCTAGAAAAACTCATCTGACAAATGGCAAAACTCTAGCCCAAATACCCAAATACAAATACAAGACTTGTGTTCGAGATAGAAAAAACCCAAATGCAAGTTCAAATGTTTTGAACTTGTATTCGAGATAGAAAAGACCCAAATACAAGTTTTAATATTTACAAAACTCACTTTATTTTTGAATCCTTCATATTTATAGGCCAATGTTGGGCTTTTTGTAGACATTTGTAAGTTATTTGGAAACTCTTCTACTTGCAATTGGGTTTTAGAATCCTGACTGCAAGTATTAAAAATAAAAAGACTTATAAAGACAATTTGCAATCAGGATTTTGAAACCCGATTGCAAGTAAAATTTACTTCTCATTTGATAAAAAACTAAGCCAAATTGGTTAAGTCGGACTTAAATTTATCATTGCAAGTTTTTATTTTTTTAAAACTTTAAATAATATTACTTGCAAACGGGATTTAAAACCCCGATTGCGAGTAATACATTCTCCATTTTCTCTTGAAATAAAGTATATATTTAAACTCACAATGGCTCAAAAAATTGAAATTGATAAGATGAGAAAACTAAGAAACAAAGAAAAATAAAATCAATCGAATCAAACAAGAAAAATCAATCAAAAACTCAAGATTTTCAAAAAGCACTTGCAGTCAGGAAAATAAAACCCGAAATTGCAAGGGAGATTAGGAAAAACTTGACACAAATCTCAAAAAATGACATCTATAGGATGAGGAACTGAGGCCAAATAAAGATATGATCGATTGCTTTTGAGAACACTTTTAAAATGCGTACCTTAGAGAGATAAACTAAAAAATTATTAAAAGTTTCATAGTGTTGCCCAAATTTTGCAAATTCAAAATTGGAGACAATAGTTGGCTCTGACTGGGGAACATAGCTCATTTGTTCTTAGAAATAATGAGGAATGTAGAATCTAGGTCTCTAAGTTCCTTTATCTATTCCATATGGCTATAGAGTCAAGCGACCAGAAAAAAAGACTCAAAAACTAAAATCTTGAAAAGACTCAAAAGACTTGGACATTATGTACAATGGTACTTATCTAGAGATTATTCAAAATAATGCTTCAAATGTTGTGCACTATATGGAAGTGCAAACGAAGTTTTGTCCCTGTAGGTCAACAGGAAACTATTCTCTCCTTAAATCTGATGGATCCTGAATGGTCCACACTAAAGAGAGTCAAACTTTTCATGAATTCCTTTTGGTTCTCTCCTTTTGTCCCAGAGTAGAACACAACCACCAACCTAGAATTCTCTTTTCTTGGATTTTTTTATCAAAAAGAAGTTTAACTTACTGTTGATGTGTTACGAGATGATCCACCACTCATTTTCTTTGTTCCTCCGACTAATGAAGAAATATGATCCTTTTATCTAAGGAACTCTTTTTAGGTTCCATCTTTGACAAACTTGGCCAACTTAAGAGAAGGAAGCTCCAAAGTTATGGTAAAATCTCCACATTCAAACCATAGAGAAACTGAAATGGTGACATACTAATAGTTGTCTTTGGTGTGATTTAGTCTGCCACAAAGCATCATACAATGCTTTGTGCCAAGATATCTGATTCTCATCCACTATCTTGCGTATGATGGTAACCATATTCTTGTTACTCGATTCAGCCTGACCGTTACCTTGTGGGTAGTAATTAGAGGAATGAGAGAGAATAATATTATTCTCAAAACAAAATTTTGTGATTTTTGATGAAGAGAAACCTGTAATATTATCCATCACAATCTTGTTGGGTACACCGAATCGAGAAATGATATTCTCCTTCAAGAATGAACACACCACTGATGAAGTCACGTGCTTTACTATAACTGCCTCCTTTGGCTTGGTAAAGTAGTATGTTTCCTTGAAAACAAAGGTATATCCTACATTTGATGATGAATATATTATACCAATGAAATTGAGTCCCCACTACTGAAATGGATCCTTAATCACTACCGGTTTTAGTGATAATGTTGCAAGATTTTTCTTTCCAACAAACTATTGGAACTGATCACATTTGTACACCCAACTATAGACATCCTAGAAGAGAATTGACCAGTAATATTTTTCTCACAAAATTTTGTGAGTTATGATTGGTGCTGAGAAGTGCCCACCACATGTCAGATCATCGAAAGACTCTAGTAATCTGATTTGTTGTGCTTTATCAACACAATGCAAGAACGTACCATCAATGGCTCATTTGTACAAACCACTAATCAAATAAAAAGTGTGCATCTATGAGCTTTAGACTCCTTTCTATGTAAGTTAAATGTGTTGGGCATTCACCGTACGTTAGAAAGTAAGCAATGTCAGAATACCATTCAGTAGTCGTGCTGACAAATAAAACTTTGGGTAAAGCTTCTGGAACATCTTGTTCATTTGGATCATTTTCAACCATGAGATGACATAGGCCTTTACCATGAACCAAATTTATAGGCTGAATCTCAATGTCATACTCTTGGATCTTAGCACTCCAGTTGCCTCTTTTGGTTCTAAATTCCTGTTGTGTCAAGATGGAATTGACAGTTGTATCTAGAACAAGAACAACAACATGCGAGTTCAAGATGTAGAATATGAAATATTTGAAGAAGTTTTGATATTAAAAGACATTACAAGAGAAGCACTGATGGGTAGACTATGTGCTTATGAGATGACCACTCTTGCTAAGGAACTTCTGAAGGTTGAAACTGCATTCAAAGCCAATGTGACCAAGCATGATCATGGAGAGAATTATTCTAGAGAAATAATAGATAGCTACTATGCTAAGCAACGTGAAGAGATCATGGAAGAGGAAATAAATATCAATGAACTTGAAGCCTTAATTACAAGAAGATTTCTTAAAGGCTCTGGTAAGTATGAAGGAAAGTTACCTTTGAAATGTTTTACTTGTAATAAGATTGGTCATATTGCATTTTGTTGTCCAAAAAATGTCTCGAACAAATCTAAGGTTAGATATAAGAAATTTCATCCTAAGAGTCATATAAGATTTTATGCTACTGAGGAAGGTGTGACTGATGATGAATCTAGTGCTAGTGATGAAGAGATTTTTTATTAGACATTGTCTAGAAGTGTCCTGACATTAATGTTTTGTCATTGATGTCAACATACTATTATTGTTGCAAATAGTGTGTTTTTTTCCAGTTGAGATGATTTTAGTTTGATAGGTGATATATTGTTGATCTTGTGTTGCAATTGTAAGTGATGGTTCATATATGTTTTTAGTTGATTCTGGTCAACTTACATAACTTCACATGATAGTTGGAGTGAGATATGTTTGATTTATCAGTGCTAGTATTTCAGTGTTCCTATTGTTTAGGATGTCGCAAAGGTTGACTTTTTTCTTTGGTATTGATTTATTTTCTTGATTCTGATGAAGAAAAGTTAGAGGTGTATTTGGGAATTATTATTGTACCTTCAACCAGTGTTTTTGATGATTCAAAGCTCGACAAGATATCTTTTTGGTGTGATAGAGTTCAATGTTCAATGTTCATGATGAATAGTACAAAGATAAGTCTGGATTTTGAGGTTAAGATGTTATAGAGATTTGAGAAGTTATTCATGTTACTTGCTGGTGTTCTTGGATTGTGTTATGGCCATTTTTTTGGTTAGCATTGGTCGAGGTGATCACATTTGGTGATTTGCTGAGCATGTTGGTGTTTCTTCATTTAGGTCCAGCCGACTTGATGAAGTAATGTGTTGAAATTCTTGGCATGGATTTGGTGATGCTGTTGCATGTTTGTGAATGATATTTTGGTTCCTTTATAAGTCTTGATCGACTTGGTTTGGAGTGCATTGGTGTGTGAGATTATTATTCATATCATTTATTTGTATAGGTCTTCGCCAACCTTGTTGTTGATTATTCATTATAATATGTATAAATGGGAAATCATTTGTGATTGCGATGTGTGTGGTGAAAAAACTAGAGAGAGATGTTTGTATTCTGTAACTGATGCAGAAATTGTACTTCATTGGAACTAGATTGGCATTGCAGATGTTGTAAGTCAGTTTGGTTGTATTGGACAACTTGTCCAACCTTGTAACTATTATTAGTGAATTATTAGTGAACCTTACTGAGGTCCATATCATTGTATTGTGAGCAATGTTCTCTAGGAAGTGGGCCTATGGATGCAAGTTCCTTCTTCTTTATTCTTATTTTCTCTTAACCGTGCAATAAATTTAGCAAAGTACATCTATCTTGTGGGTTTGACTCCCACCAGGGTTTTCCCTTAACTGATTTTCCTCATGAACCAATATGGTATTGTGAGTTGTGTATTGTGGATATTGCATTACTATTTATCTTTCAGACCTTTAAGTGATTTAATTGTTTATTTTTTAATTGTCACGAGTACAACTGATTCATCCCCTCCCTCTTAGTTGTGATTGTCTTCTTTGGGCCTAAAAATTGGTATTAGAGACAAATTATTTGGAGGAGCTTCATCGCTTAAAGGAGATCCGACATGACAAGCATTAGGAAAGACAGTCTGAAGATTGATGCAACCAACTACTTGATATGGAAGTATTAGATGACTACTTATCTTATATGCATGGGAGATGAATGTTGGGAGATCATTGAGTCATATTATTCTATTCCTAACGATCTAATTCATGCTACTACTAATGAGAAGAAGAAATTCAAGGAAAACATGTTGGAAATGGAAGCTTTGATCAATGCCCTGTCAAATATAGAATATTCTCACATTTATTGATTGAGGACAACACATGAGGTATGGACTAAACTATAAACTATTTATGAAGGTGAAATGTATGTAAATCAAGATAAGTTGCCGCAACCGAAAAGAAAATTATGATGATATGAAGATGAGTGAAAGAGAAACTATCTCATCCTATATTCAGAGGGTGAGTGATTTGGTTAGTTTAATCAGATGTGTTGGTGGTACCTTGGAAGATACTGAAGTCATATACAAACTTCTGAGATCATTGCCTGTGTGTTACAATAAGAAAGTTGCAGCTATTGAAGAAGTTATGATAGTAAAAGACATTATAAGAGAAGTCCTAATGGGTAGACAATGTTCTTGTGAGATGACGGCTCTTGCTAAGGAAATTCTGAAGGTTGAAACTGCATTCAAAGCTAGTGTGATCAAGCATGATCGGGGAGAGAGTTCTTCTAGAGAAATAAAATAAAACTACTATGCTACATAATGGGAAGAGATCATGGAAGAGGAAAGATAGATTGACAAACTTGAAGCCTTGATTGCAAGAATATTTCCTAAAGGCTCTGGTAATTATGAAGGAAATTTTCCTTTGAAATGTTTTTCTTGTAATAAGATTGGTCATATTGCATCTAGATGTCCAAATAAAGTCTTGAAGGAATCTAAGGTCAGATATAAGAAATTTCATTGTAAGAGTCATAGAAGTTTTTATGTTGTTGATGAAGGTGTGATTGATGATGAATCTGGTGCTACTAATGAAGAGATTGTGTTTATTTCTATTAAAGAAGATAATCCTAAGGAAGAGAAAGCCTTGGTTTTACATGGTGTCAGAAGAGATGAATGAGTAATTGATAGTGGATGTTCACATCATATGAATTGAGATAAAAATAATTTTGTGAAGCTTGAAGATTATGATGGTGGTGTTGTTAGGTTCAGTAAAAACATTCCTTTCTTGATTAAAGGAAAAGTATCTATTACTCTTGATGGTAAAAACAATATTGATGATGTTTTGTATGTTGAAGGATTAATTCATAATTTGTTGAGTGTTGGACAACTGTTAGATAAGGGATACAAATTGGAATTCATAGAAGGAGTGTTTAAAATCATTGGAAGCAATGGAAAGTTGATTGCATCAGGTACACAAACTACTGGTAATCTATTTCATCTAAAAATTATTGAGAACAAATGTTTGATTGCAAAAGTAGATGACAGTTGGTTGGCATAGAAGATTTTGTTATATAAAATTTGATAATATGGTAAAGGTTAGCTCTACTAATGTTGTAAGATATTTCCCTAAGCTGATGAAGCCTAACAATATGTGCAAGGAATGCCAATTGGGAAAGTTAAATAGATCTACTTTTAAGAGTAAGACATATACTTCAAATGGATTGCTAGATGTGGTAGATACATATTTGCGTGGTCCTAAATAGACAAGAAGCTATTATGATGAAACATATTTCATGATATTCATTGATGACTATTCAAGGATGATGTGGGTTACATTTTTTAGAGAAAAATAAGAAGCTTTTCAAAAATTCCAGATATTCAAGATGATGCTTGAAACAGAGTTTGGATAGAGATTGAAGTGCCTAAGATTGGACAAAGGAGGAGAATTTTCATCTAGTGAATTTTATGCTTATTGCGAAGAACATGTGACCAAGAGGCAGAATTTTGCTTCGCAAACCCCACAATAGAATGGTGCTACAGAGCGAAGGAACATAATTGTTCTAGACATAGCTAGAACATGATGATTGAAGGAACCTGTCTCATAGATCTACTGGAGAGAAGCCATGAGTACTGATGTTTATACCTTGAACTGAGTGTAAATTAAGAAAGGAACCAACAAGACTTGGATTCTTGTTCCTAGAACTATGAATAAGAATGTGAACATAACTAAGTGGGTATTCAAGAAATTTTTTAATAAAGATGGAAAAGTAGTTCAGAACAAAGCTAGACTGGTATGCAAAGGGTATTCACAAATGGAAGGTATTGATTTTCAAGATAATTTTTCGATTGTATATAGAATTAAATTTGTTAGATTACTTCTTGCATATGCAGCCTACAATAATTTCAAAGTTTATCAGATGGATGTCAAGTCTAATTCTTGAATGGTGAGCTAGAGGAAGATGTTTACATTGAACAACCTGATGGATTTCCACTGACTGATGAAGGAGATATGGTTTGTAAATTTTAGAAATCATTGTATGGATTGAAGCAAGCCCCTAGAGCTTGGTATGCTAGATTGGACATGTACTTGAAAAAGATTGGATTCAGTAAAGGTACAACTGATAGTAATTTGTACTTCAAAGTAGTTAATGATAATATCTTGATTGTTGGAGTTTTTTTGATGATATCATATTTGGTGGTGAAGATGAATTGAGCAATGGATTTGTTGATGGAATGCATAAAGAATTTGAGATGTCTATGATAGGTGAAATGAAATTCTTTCTTGGATTGCAAGTTACACAATTGGATAAGGAAATTTTGATTACACAGTCCAAGTATGTCAGAGAGTTGTTGAAAATGTTTGGTATGGAAGATTAAGAACCAGTTGGAACCCCTATGGTTACTACTTGTAAATTGACTAAAGATGATGATTCCCCTTGTGCAAATCAAACAAGATATAGATCTATGACTAGTGGATTGTTATACTTAACTCAGACTAAACCTGATATAATGAATGTTGTTTGTATTGTGGAAATATTTAAAGCAGAACCAAAGCAATCACATGTTGTTGTTGTTTAAAGAATATGCAGGTACTTGAAGGGAACACTTGAATATGGCTTGTGGTTCGGTAAGGACAATGATATTACATTTTGTGCATATACAAATGTGGATTGGGAAAGAAATGTTGATGATAGGAAAAGTACAAGTGGTGGTGCGTTCTTCTTGGGTAAGACACTACTCTCTTGGACAAGTAAGAAGCAGGAAGTCATTTCACGATCTACTGCTGAGGTTGAGTATGTTGCTTCTACTATTATTTGTACTCAATTTATTTGGATGAAGAAAATGTTGAAAGATTTAAGGGTAACCATTAATGAACCTATTGTCATTTGGTGTGATAAATGAAGTGCTATAAATATTTTAAAGAATCTTGTGCAACATTCAAAGATAAAACATATTTCTATTAAGTATCATTTCTTGAGGGATATAGTCAGTGCAAAGGAAGTAAAATTGGAGTATGTATCTACTAAGGAATAGATTGTTGATATCTTTACAAATCCTTTTCTGAAGGATACATTTGAATATCTCAGAGGTAATCTTGGGGCAATGACCCCTCTCGATTAGAGAAGATGATGCTAACGATGAAATAGGTCCAAAATATTATCAAAATATCATTCTCTAGATTGATGAGTTTGGAACTGCTGCTTAGGGGGAGCAGTCTTGGGGATCTTATGGATTGATAGTGTAAAGTTTCAATATCATTTTGAGGCGAGTTCAGTTATTTTGATATCTTTGGTCATTTTCCATTGATGTCAAAGGGGGAGAAGATTGTGTGGAAAATATGATACATTCAGAGACAAATGATGAATTCAGAGCAAGGTTGATGTTCCTATGTAGTTGATCAATTTATTGAGCTTGAAAAGACCTAGTTGAATTTGTTGTGGGGTGGCAGAGCGAAGACACGGCTCGCAATTGTAAAGGACTTGCACAAGGGGATCACTGAGGAGATTACTGCTAGTTGAGAACTTGTTTACTGTGTTGAAGGAATACCAAGGGTGAACAGATCTCCAAGTTGGAAGAAGACTACAATTATTTCTGATAGATCATCGAGTGAGAGAAAATTAGAACCTTGTGATTAGAACACGAAAGATGAGGCAGTTTCACCTAAGGATTGAAATTTTTTGCCTAGAAATATGAACCCTAAAAGGATAGAACAAATGATGGAGGACTTCAAAAATGAAATGATAACTGAGATCGGAATTTTTTTGGTTGGATTTCAAAGGAATCCTGAGACTGAAGAGGAATATGAGGAAGTTGTTTAAGATCTTGTGATAGATTTTGGGATCCCTGCAGATGAAGACAAATTATTGAGAGCTATGACACAATTAGGTAAAATTCATAGAATGGATGTTTCTAATTTCATTGGTTCATTTCATATTGTGCATTTGATAGACTAGATTGGTGAAATAGAATATTACTTTAAACTGAAAGATATATGAGATCCATAAAGGGTTAGTTTAGCACAAAATAAGTTGAAGGGTCATGCTTCCTTATGGTGGAAAGAATTGCAGAAGGATAGGGAGGAACATGGTCAACAGAAAAAACACTAGATGGAAGGTGATGATTACAAGATTGAAAACTAAGTTCATTCCTGAGGATTATGAATGAGAAGTTTTCAAGAAATTGAAAAACTTGAAGCAAAAAGTCATGAGCGTGAAGGACTACACCGAATAATTCTATACTAAAAATATTAGATCTGGACACTGAGAGGTATCTAAGGAGAAGGTG
This sequence comes from Thuja plicata, assembly GCA_018584345.1. Classification (NCBI taxonomy): domain Eukaryota; kingdom Viridiplantae; phylum Streptophyta; class Pinopsida; order Cupressales; family Cupressaceae; genus Thuja; species Thuja plicata. Next base: position 1,937,031 of record MU223825.1, on the reverse strand, counting down.
GATAGGTATATTAATGGTCTGAGATTTAATATTCAGGATGAGTTGAGTATGTTGAGGATTAGTTTAGTTGAGGATGATTATAAGTATGCATTAAGGGAAGAAGATAAGTTGAAGAAGAGATCAAGTAACCCTAGTGAAAAGGAAAAGAAGGTAAGTAAAAATGGTAAGGAAAAGAAAACCCTTTAGGTAGAACCTAGTCAGAAGACACTTAGGAGAGGGAATGGTAGCAAGGAATTCAAGGGTACTTGTTTCAAATGTGGTGGCATAGGGCATAGATATTTTCAATGATTTGAAGGATCTAGCAATAAAATAGGAAAACAAAATCTTGTGGAACAAGAGGAACATACTACTATTGAACTTGAGGAAAATATGGCAGAACTAGAGATAGGAGAATCTCTCATGCTTAGGAAAGTCATGTTTAGTAAGAAGGAAGTTGAACCTATACAAAGGAGGAATTTTTTTATGAATGTTTGCAAATCAAGGGGTAAATGTTGTAAGTTTGTTATGGACTATGGTAGTATTGATAATTTAGTATTAGAAAAGAAATGGTGCAGAAGCTTGGATTGAAGAGTCTTTAACATCCTTTTACTTATGAGATAAGTTTTTTTTAGATGAACACATGGTGGAGGTGAAAGAGAAATGTTTGGTCAAATTTATTATTGGACCTTACAAAGATGAGGTGTTGTGGTATCTATTTGTGCTTTTCATGTTCTATTGGGTAGACCTTGGCAATTTGATAGATGATATATTCATGATTGCATAAGAAACTTGGTCATAATTGAGAAGGATGGAAATTTTTTTACTCTAGTTCCTTTGAAGGAAGTAGAAGGGAGAAATAGAAGGAATATGAGCATGGTAAAGATTTTTTGTTCAGAGAAACTAAATACAAAGGTTGGTATGGATCTGAAGAAGGATCTTGAAGGAAGACCTGAGAAGAGTTTGGGTAAGGTGAATCAACATAACACATGGGACGCTGATTAGATGAAGGATTGTAGCCGAGTTAATTCAATTTTGTGAAAGAAAGGAGGTAGTGGTTAGAGTTCTAATGTTGATATGAGATACAACATAGGTAGTACAAAGCATAGTAAGTTGATGAATCTGACAGAAGGTGCAGAGGTGTAGAGACAAAGAAGATGTTTGGATAAAAAATGAGCATTAGATTTATGTCCCACATCCTGTCAAATGTTCATAAGTTTCTCTTATAGAAATTTTTCTTCTCACCAGGGGTCTTTGATGTAGGAGCATCCTTGGGTCATTGAAAATCTTGCACGTACCCAAAAATATTTCCCTTACAATTTTTTCTTAGTTTAGCAGTTCTGAGTTTCCTATTGTGTTCCTTGGTTTTGAATCATTTGTTGTTGCGATCCTTATGGCATGTTCTAGACATCATGATTTACCTATGTTTGGGATGGCACCTCATTTGGATACTTTTTAGTTGAGAAATTCAAGATTCTTGCTTAGTTTAGAATGTTCTTCATATTCTAGCAGTTAGTTTGAGTTTTTTGATCTTCTGAAGAAATTCCCGATCGACGAAGCTTGGTGACTCATATCCTGATGTGCATGGATCTTTGGATGATGTATCTCTTGGATCATGGATCATTTATTTATATTGGTAATAATATCTCTTACCATTTAGGTCATGACCTATATTTATGTATTACATTTTCTTATTGTTGGAAAATGTAATTAATTTGGCCGACATATGAGTTGTGATGGCTCTATATATTGAGGCTCTTGATCTTTTTTTAGGTAGTTCTCAACAGATAACTTTGGATGGTTAGCACTAGGGTTTAGGTCTATATTTCTATTGTAATCAGGCATGGATTTTTGTTTCTCTGATACCATTTGATACAGTCATAGCAAAAGTTTCCCTAATGGAGATGGTCTAATCATACAACAAGAGTCAACACAATATAAGGCAATCAACTCAAAATCATTAAGAACTCAATAATGAACACACAACATGCCTTTCATGTCTTCATATTATTATATAACCATGATTTACATCATATCTATTGGAAACAAGTAGCTTACAAACTTAATATATCCATATGATCACTTTGAATATATTTGGTTAATATATTCGTCATCTTTGGATAAGGATATTTAGAGTGATCAGGTGGATATATTATCTTTGTGCATTGATCATTTTTTTACTTCATATGTTTGCATCAATTCCAAAGGGAGAGATTGTTGGAATATTTTTGAGCATATTAAAGCTTGGTCATAGGTTCAAATCCCTTCGGGTAATGCTGAGGGGGAGATTGTTGGCAAAATAGTCAACACTCCCCTTAGGATTTGTGATAAGGGACTAACTGCCTCCTGTGGATTCTATAATTCTAGTGGTTGTATAAGGCATTGATAGGTCGATCTTTTGGTACAGCGACAACCACACATGTAACACCTTTCACACTCTTTCACATAAGAATGGTGGACATAGTATGATCAGAAGCATAACTCTACATGATGAAATCCTTTGTGTAGTCTGCACAAACTAACACTGGCGCATGTGCTATTTATTTCATTTATATCCTTGAAGATGACCTTTCATTTGACACTCCAATAAAATACTGCTGCTCCTTTAAATATATTTTACATATGATGAGTCTTCTCTGCAAAGCCTAGAATAAATCTTCACAGAAAATTTACCTTTTTGAAGAAAGAGTGAACAAAAATATTTCTATTAGGTAATGAAAGACTTTGAAATCAATTTGACCCATTCATAATCAATCTTTATCCCTTCTTTAGACATGATGTGTCCAAGAAGATTGCCTTTTGTGACCCCAAAAATAGACTTCTTGGGATTGGGGTAAATTCTATGTCGATGACATCTTTCCAACACCTGTTGTAGACGATAAAAATGATCTTGTAGCTTCTTTGAGAAAACAATGAGATCATTGAGATAAGTTATAATGAATTCATCTTTGACATCATGAAATAGAAAGTCCATAGCACACTAGAAAGTGGCATTGACATTTATCAACCCAAAGGGAATCCTACGATAAGAAAAAACACCCCATGCATTTGTAAACGTCATCTTGTACTAATCATCCTATCTAACCTCAATTTGATTATAACAAAAAAAATAACCAAAAAAAGCATCCAACATAGACAAAATTTGAAAACCAGTTAGTGTCTGCAGAACATGATCCATGATCGATAGTGAGTAGTTATCCTTCAATGATGCTTGATTCAAATTATGAAAATCTACACAAATACAAATTTCACCATTCTTCTTGCATATAGGAACAATGTTGGATACCCATGTTGAGTGATGGATAGGGAAGATAATCCTAGAATCCAACATCTTCTGGATTTTGGACAAAATGGTGCCAGAGAGATTTCAATTATATTTTCATTACTTTTTCCTAAATAGAGAAGCGCCTAATTTGAGGGGAATATCATGTTGCACCATCTCAGGAAAGACCGACTTTAGGTCATCATAAGAATAATCCAATACATCCATGTATTGACATAAGATATGAATGAATCTATCCCTTTCTTCCAGTGTACAATATTTGCATATGCTAACAAACTTGGGATCAACATATGAACCAAGATTGTATTTCTCAACTTCCATGGTTGAATTAGATCCAACCTCCTTCTGAGACTTGACATAGCGATCATGTTTATCAAATAGTCACTCCAATGAGACAAAACCTTGAGGAATTTAATTACCCTTGAGCTGAATGAATTCTTCATTTGTCTTTGGATCCTTCTTTGAAATATTCTTGCAAGGAGACAAACTTATGCCCTCAAAATACAAATCATGAAAGTTTTCCTTTAGCTTAAGGAAATTGATAATCTAAGGATCATCATTGAAAACCTACCAAGAATCTGAATTGTCAAACACACTTGGACGATACACAAGCTCAACAGTATACTTATCTTTCTTAAAACTCTTGTGATGAATTAAGAGCGTTGCCGAAGTAAGTGCTATGAAATGAAAAGACTAGAGTGAACTACTCATAGTATTCTTGATTTGGAACTAATGACCTATCACCTTTAGTGGAAAGACTGGAAAAGGATCTAAGAGAAGTTGCAATGTATACCATGTAGGAGTTCATGTAGAAGGTGAGAGTGTTAGGAACAGTGGCCAACTGCTCACACAAGGCCTCACTAATGACTTCTCCCTAGAATATTTTCTACTTGGATCTCACAATAAGGGAAATGAATTTATACATTCAATTTAAAAAAAAATTGGATTCTCTCAAACCCACGATCCCGCTGAGAAGAGTAATCAAATCATTGACCTCTTCTACAAAATTAGTTCTGTACATCAATTTAGGTCATCTAGATAGACACGTCCTCTTGTTAACTAGCCAATTCTCATTCTTGAACCTAATACAATCTTTCTTCTTGTCATTCCACCTTTTCAAAGCCTTCTCCTTTGAGATATCTGCATAAACAGGAGTAGGAGGAACCTTGAATATTTTTGCTATGGTTTCTGGATCCAAACTGATGACCACATTTCTGTCATCATCTCTTATTATTTTGGATTTATAGTCAAAGTAAGCTACATAAGCCAACACAAATTCTGGCTCTAGGGTAACCACTGGAAATGTAGAAACAAGATGAATGTCGCTTTGAATAAGAACAACCATCTCTTTCATGGTAGATGTATTTATCCTCTGAATAAACTCAGACGTGTCAACATGACCTATTTCTATATCTCGGATCTCATTTACTAAAGAGGTAACCCGTGAAGGTGAAATATAATTTTGATACTTGTCATATTTATATTTCATCTTTTTCTTGTTGTCGGGAGAGACTGGCTCTTCTGACATAGAAAATTGATCTGCAGAAGATGAAGTTGCAACGTGAAAGTTCCAGAGAGTAAGAATGTCTTCTTGAGGCACTAGAGAATCCATAAGGCACTTTTAGACCTATGACCTTGTAGATCTAGAAGGTGTATATGTAGGATATGAATAGAAGGATTTTGGGCAATGGAAAATATAGAAAAAATGAACGAAATCAATATTTAAAATGAGTGGAATAATAAATTTCAGGCTTTTTTGCGAGCTTTGTAGGTGGATAGGACATATGCACGTGGTGTAAAAATAAGAATTTTTTATGTGCAAATGCATATATATAATGGAATACCTCGTTTCTTTATAATCAAGATTTTGAAATATAATTACAAGTGCATTTGGGAAGAACTTTTTCTTGCAGTCCAGATTTAAAACCCCGTCTACGAGTAGGAAAAATCTTTCATTTTTTGCTTGAGAAACACTTGCAATCAAATTTTAGAAAACTGAATGAAAGTAGGGGAATAACTTGGCTTTTGCTTGGAAAGATGGGCTTGTAATCAAGATTTAAAATCTTGATTGCAAGCGGGGAAGAAATACTTCTATTGGAAGATCAAATTTTGGGAAAAACCTGCATTGTCTTTTGGCTCTTGCAACTTTATGAGAAGAAAATACATTGTTTGGGATTTGTAACCTCTTGTAAAATCAATCATGCATAAGACTTAGAACAATAATTGTAAACATGAAAAATATGAAAATGACTATGAAGATCTCAGAAAATAACTATAAAAACAAACCCAAGAATGGAAAATTGAGTTACAAACCCTAAATGCAGGCGTATGGAAAAGAAAAATTTCCTAAAACAATCTACAATATATAAAAAAAGACTTATAAATATCAAAAAATGACATACCTGGTTTAAAGAACTTGAAAGTTGAAATGAAATGCCAAAAACAACACCAGCAATGCCGCTAGGAATAAAAAAAAAGGAATAAAAAACGATGAGTAATCTTGAAGGAATCTTCAAATCGCGACCCTTACAGAGGCTTTTTTTTTTAAAGAAAACTAAAAAAAATTCAAACTCTCCACCATTAATGCATTTTTTAGTTCTAGAAAAACTCATGCGACAAATGGAAAAACTCTAGCCTGAAATATGTAGGTGATAAGTCAAAACGATCACAATCTTTGCAAAAATGGGTTAAAATCCTCTCTTTCAGGCTTTTGAAACTGTGTTGCAAGTCGCTTTAGGTGTTTGATGCAGGTGTTTTAGATGCAGTTAGGTTTCCTAATTCCATTCACAAGTCAAAGATGACTTGCAATAACGTAGAGAAAGCCCAAAATGCCAAAATGATGCTTCTAAATGCCTTTGCGTGAGTTAGAAATCTTTGCAATTTGAGTTTAAATCGCTAAATGGAGAGAGGCGTTGGGTTTCGTATTGTTGTTTGCAAGCTAAAATAACTTGTAATCGAGATATAATTAAAAAGATTTGAACTTTTCCATAAAATGTCTCCTTTAGAAGCATTCACGTTTTTAATTATAAATTGCAAGTGTTGGGAAAAAGCAAGTATCATTGACTTGTATTCGAGATTTAAAAACCCAAATATAAGTTTTAATATTTACAAAACTCACTTTATTTTTAAAGCCTTCATATGTCTAAGCCAATGCCGAGCTTTTGGTAGATATTTTTAAGTTATTTGAAAACTCTTCTACTTGCAATCGAGTGTTAGAATCTTTAGTGCAAGTATTAAAAACAAAAGACTTATAAAGACAACTTGCAATCAGGATTTTGAAACCTGCTTGCAAGTAAAACTTACTTGTCATGTGATAAAAAAAATAAATCAAATTGGTTAATTCGAATTTTAAATTTGTCATTACAAGTTCATGTTTTTTAAAATTTAAAGAATGTTACTTACAACCAAGATTTAAAACTCCGATTGCGAGTAATATATTCTTCATTTTCTCTTGAAGTAAAGCATATATTTAAACTCGCAATGGCTCAAAAATATCAAAATTGAAAAGACGAGAAAACTAAGACAGAGAAAAAAAAATCAATCGAATCAAACAAGAAAAATCAATAAAAACCTCAAGATTTTAAAAAATTAAGCACTTGCAATTAGGAAAATAAAACCCAAAATTGCAAGGAAGACTAGGAAAAACTCAACGAAAAACTCAAAAAATGACATCTATAGGACGAGAAACTAAGGACGAATCAAGATATGATCGATAGCCTTCAAAAAATGCCTTTAAAATGTTCACCTTAGAGAAATAAACTATGAATTTATCAAAAATTTTGTAGCGTTTCCCAAATTTTACAAATTCAAAATTGCGGACAACAAATTCTAATGAATTGGTAAGTAATGCCCTTTTAGTATTTGTTCTAATAGATTGTTTCAGCTCGTCAATCAAAGACTGTAATTGATTTTATTATTCTCTATTTGGTTTAAAAGGTTTTGGTGTGTTTTTAGTGGAGGTCTTTCAATTGATGGAGGAGGTTGATGTGGACTTTCAGCTTCATCATGAGGAGGTGGCTCAAGATTTTGTTGAGGTGGATTTGCATTTGCTGAAAATATAAACACAATTTAATTTAAAACATTATTTAAACATACTTTGCAACAAAAAAGATAAAACATAAAATAAATTTTTCGTATGGCGTGCGCCATATAGGCTTGGTATTGCCAATCCTTAGGCTCAACATACAAAGCCACATGGATTTTTCCATAAATGACATGGACCTTATATGGTGAATGCCTTACGCTTTTTGGGGGACCAAAAAGATGAGTGGCATATTTTTGGTCCCCCATCTTTGTGCACTTACCTATATATCACTTATGAATAAATACCTTGAAGCCAAGCTAATGTTGTGTGTTGAAAAAAAAAACAGAGCAAGAGGAAACACAAAAGGAGAAACCAATGGAGGTCTGCTTACATAATGCCTTTATTTATAGAGGTCTGAGAATGCTCTAGAATTCTCTAGTCATGAATGCTCTAGAATTCTCCACAGTTACATAGCACAGTACAGATGGACCTGGAAGTTTCCAATATAAATGTGGTTGTTGAAAATGGTCAGCAGTTCTAGATAATTCTTGGTTGGCGGTTGGTCTATGCTGGACATATAATTAATTTATTTTCCAACATCCCCCCATAAATTAATTATCAAATTATTTTAGATACCCCCCCATAATTTAGAAATGACGGGTCCTGACTTAAAGCCTTATTAGGTACCCATTTACAATCACTTATCCAATTCTTCACATTGAAACCCCAATCCCTCACTGTTGGGTTTTCACGGATTACCCCTAACCAATGTGCAAGTTTTAAGTACTTTTTCAGTCACCACAAACTTTGCACTCAAGTGGTTTTAGCTGACCACAAACCTCACACATGAAATAAGAAAGTGGTTTAAGAATAACCACCAACCAAAGTGGTTCTAATGACCACAAATCATCATTACGAGGAAACCATCATCTTTTTATGGGATTTTCTCTTTTCTGTACCTGCATCAAAAGTGATTATTGAGTCCATATAAAAAGAAATTCATCTACCAAGATACATGGGTACCCAACCGCTATACTTACTAGTTCAATAGGACTCCTTTTTGTTAGAATTCAAAGAATTCATAAGCCAAGATCATCTGCATGCAAAATAACCTGTTACAAAAGCAAATCTTAGAGACAAAAAAGTTCTGAAAGACAAAATATTCATTTAGAGAGGGAAGAAAAAATACAAAGAGATCAAACCTTATTAAGGTGATTGAAACCCTAAAAGGGAAACCCTAAAGGGGAAAAATCTAGGTTGCATAATAATAATTAATAAAAGAATTAATTATTATATGCCTAAAGTTTAGTTTAAGTGAAATAGATATAATAAGTGACTTAATAATTAAATCAAAATGATTTAATTAATAAGTGGAATCACTTTATTACTCTAACACCCCCTTAAGATAAACTTAGGGAGAAGCTAAAAACCTATAAATAACTACTGAAAGTAGGAAAAATGGGTCCCGACAACAAGGCCTAATCAGGTACCCAAGTACAAAAATCTCTATAAAGAGGAGAAAAGGAGAAAATTCAGTGGGAAAAACCCTCTCCAAAAAGAGCTGAAGCCTAGTGAAGGACTGAAGAAGTCTCCAAACTAGAGAATGTTCCAGAAAATAGGAACAAAGAAAGAACATGCATAACACCTCTGAAGCATGAAGCTGCAAACACTGTTGAAAAATAATTAATAAACCTGAAGCAGTAGAAAAACAACATGGTAGCGGCTTCTGTTTCCCTCCTCACTGCATCAGGTCACCAGGTTTTCTTCTTGTGTTTTGTGCTCTCTAAGTTATTTTTTGGTGTACGGGGGATTGTTTACTATATTGTGGGAGGGGGGGGGGGGGGGTGCAATTTACTTTATATCATTTACTTCAGAAATACCCTTCTACTTCCATCTTCTTTCTTTCGATGTCAGGCCCTTCATTTTCTCGACTGACACCACATAACTACCACACCTGGAAAGCACACATGACCAGGCTGATCATGTCATGCGGCTTATGGTCTTGTATGGATGAGAACCAACCTATTTTGCAGCGTCCTTTTGAGATTCTTCAGTACATAAATAAGATGGATGAAGCCATGGGCTTAATTGCACTGAATATCTCTGACAGTCTCCTATTTCATTTAGAGAATTTGCACACTCCTCGGGCCATCTGGGGAAAGTTTGCAGATCTATTTGGCACAGTGAATGAGTTTTGGGCACTATAGCTTGATGCAGAGTTAACCTCTTTGACTCTTGATAATTTTCCCACCATTGAGGACTTCTTGATGAAGTTCAAGGATCTCCATTCAGTTTTACAAGGATGTGGGAAGACCAAGTCAGATATTTAGTGTATCTTTTTGATACTCTCAAATCTTCAAGGATAGTTTCAGATCTTCTCCTCCACTTTCTATTCCACTATGGATGTTTTGGGTCCTAGGCACAATATTCCTTCCTTTGAGGCCTTCTGTGATTGGTTGAATCGAGAGCAGTCAAAGATTCAACAATTGGATGATACTTCTGGCTCTATGAGCCATGCTTTGGTCACTCATCCATCTTCATGAAAGCCAAAGCAGAAACAAGTATCACCAACCATAGAGTTTTGGAAGGATTCTCCTTCTCAGCATTCCTCTGACCCACCTCCTCCAAATAAGGGGAAATCAAAGACCAAAAAACCTAAGTGTGATTATTGTGACAAGCCCAATAATGATGAGTCTCAGTGCTTTCAGAAGAAGGTGGATGGATATGCCAAATAGGTTTTTGATTTGATATCTCTTCTCCACAAGAGCAATATTGATATTCCTTCTTCCTCTTCTCACATGTCTTCTTCATCATCTTTTCAGCCAGATGGGTTAGACAATGGAAAGGGTGATGCATTATGTGCATATGATATTTCTCCCTCTTCTAGATGGCTACTGGATTCAGGTGCTTCACACCATATGGCATTGTCTTAGGATTTATTCTCATCTTCTCAGGATTTATTCTCATCTTTTAAGGCTTCACCTACCCCACACATTTTAATGGGGAATAAGACTATTATGAATGTATGTTGGAAGGGTTTTATTGACATTGATGATGGTTCATTCCATGTTGTACTATGTGTTCCATCTTTTTCCTCTAACCTTCTCTCTATCTATCGTATTACTCACAATGGGACAAAGAAGATAATTGAGTTCACTCCAGATTCAGTACACATCAAAGACAGTGCGACATGTAATATTGTTTCTATAGGGACAGTTGATCATGCTACCTGCTTGTACTCCTCTCATTTTGGTCCACCATCTCCATTGTTGGAGAATATCTCTCCTACTTCACGAGTGCCTATTGAGGAGAAGTCGGGTCACCTGAACTTATGTGTTGTTCCTGAGATCAGTGTTGTGGCTTCTACACCTCCTCCTCCTGTTGAGTTTGCATATGTTCAACATGATTCCTCTTCAAAATTACCTGTTATGGTCTCTCCTTGCATCGAGCCACCTACTCCAGTTGTTGATGAGTTCACTCCAAATTCAGTGCACATCAGAGATAGTGTGGCAAACAATATTGTTGTAAACACTGTCGAAAAATAACTATTGGAGCCTCAACTATAATAGAACATGATCAGGTAGAGAAGACTGTAAACAAAGCCTGCAGAGCTAATCAATCGAACCAAGGAAGCATTAGAACCAACATGGTAATTAAGAATCTAGGTTGAATAATAATAATTAATAAAAGAATTAATTACTATATGGCTAAAGTTTATCTTAAGTGAAATAGAGATAATAAGTGACGTAATAATTAAATTAATATGATTTAATTAATAAGTGGAATCACTTTATTACTCTAACACCTCATTAAGATAAACCTGTACAAAGGGAAATAAAAGCAGGGAGAGGCATGACAAGTACACTGAGTCAGATTGCCAAGAAACACTGCATGATGAAGAATGTACAAGCACATATAAAGGATGGTGTCGTGGAAGGAACGCTCACTTGACACACATAATGAGGCTAATGCTATGGAAGGAACACTCACTTGACAAAGGTAGATGACAAACAAGCCAAACATCAAACCCCCCATGACACTTTATAATATAGTGCAAGTACAATCAAGCACAAAGTGTGTAGGATCCCAAACATGCAGTAGATGACACTTTATCTCAGTGTGTTTGCAAGAAATGCTATAGAAAAAGATGTATATAATATTTAGAAAAAGAAACGATCCCAGGACCTGAAATATCCAAGATATCTACCAAAATTCCATAAAGAAAAAACTGAATAAAAGATACATGAATCGAATTCTAGTAGTGAGACCCATAGAAGAAGAAAGGAGAACATAAGCATCTTTTCGACGCCATGTGGAAGTCAAAAAAAGGAGTTCAGAGGAGCGAGATATAGTGACCGGAGCGCAAAATAAAACCCTAAATTTGACTGAAAAAACCCTGCATGACAGAAAAATTAGATAACCAAACTAGAAAAATAAGAACGGCCTTAGAACTAGCTTTTCGTCGATATCTTGTTTGGCAAAAAACACCTCCGCTTGCTCAAGTTATGAGCAAAAAACCACTAGTAGGTCAAAAACTAAATGAACCGGAAGAACCGTAGCCAAAAATAGCGAAACCTGGCTAAACAGGAGAAACCCTCCAAATTTGGACTGCCTCCAGATTTCCCACCAATTTTGGTAGACAAAAATATTATTATTTTTTAATGAAAAAACAATAAAAAATAACAATTGTTTTAAAAAATCAATTAAAAAAATAGCATGTATTTTTTTGGAAAAAAGACATTAAAAAATAGTATATTTTTTTAAGAAAAAACACACAAAAAACATTTATATATTTTTATTTTTAAAAAATATTAAAAAAAGCATGTATTTTTTAATTAAAGAAAAAAACATAAAAAAACTTTATATTCTTTTTTTATTTTTTAAAAAATATTTAAAAAAAGATAGGGTTGTCATTTTCTCTCTCTTTCATGTAAGTGGACAACATGGAAACCGAGGTGACACAAAAATTGAGGCAAATTTTTGCCTCCTAAAGCGTGCCAATGGTAGTGTATACAAAAATAGGGCCCAAATTTAAATTTTGTCCAAATAGGACATGCCTTATATGAAAATGGGGGGTTTTGGGGCATTGTAGACGCAATCCAGATGTCAATTTTTTCCCTAAGTTCTCCAAAAAATAAATCCCCTCCAAATCCACACAAAAAATGCAGAAAAACCTTGAAACCCTCAGAGCTCCAAAACCTTCAAAAACTCAAGAACGGGCAACAGCAGCAAGGCTCTGATAACTGCTAGAACCTCCACTATAATAGAACATGATCATGTGGAGAATACTGTAAATAAATTCTTAAGAGTTGATCAATCAAAGATGGAAGAATGCCTCCAAAATATGAATGAAAGAAGAGTGTCCATATGGTAAATGATCCATCTCACCGAAATGCATACGTACTAGCCACTGCACCCGCCTAGTACATAGGAAAAAATACTGAATACATAGATCACTCCATCGAGCCAAGGAAGCATTAGAACCAACATGAGATACCCCCAATAATGCTGAGTAGGGTGAGGCATGACAGGTACACTGAGTCAAACTACCAAGAAACACTGCATGATGAAGAATGTACAAGTATAAATAAAGGATGGTGTCATGGAAGAAACACTCACTTGACACACATACTGAGGCTAATTTCATGGAATTAACACTCACTTGAAAAAGGTAGATAGCAAACAAGACAAACATCAAATCCCCAAGACACTTTATAATATAGTGCGAGTACAATCAAGCACAAAATGTGCAGGATCCCAAACATACATCAGATGACACTTTATCTCAGTGCGTTTGCAAGAAACGCTACAGAAAAAGATCTATACAATATTTAGAAAATGAAACGATCCCAGGACCTGAAACATCCAAGATATCCACCAGAATGTCATAAAGCAAAAAAATGACTAAAAGATACATGGAGCAAATTCTGGGAGTGAGACCCATAGAAGAAGAAAGGAGAACATAAGCAACTTTTTGACGCCATGCGGAAGTCAAAAAAATGAGTCTGGAGGAGCAAGATATAGTGACCGGAACACAAAATAGAAGCCTGAATTTGACTGGAAAAAACCTTGCAAGACCACAAAATCAGATAACCAAACTAAAAAAATTAGAATAGCCTCGGAACCAACTTTCCGTCGATATCTTGTTTGACAAAAAATGCCTCTGTTTGCTCAAGTTATGAGCAAAAACCACCAGTAGGTTAATAACCAAATGAATCGGAAGAAACCTCAGCCAAAAATGGCGAAGCCTGGCTAAATTGGTGAAACCCTCTAAATCTGGACTGCCTCCAAAATTTCCACCAAATTTGGCAAATTTTTTTTTTTTTTTAATGAAAAACCCAATAAAAAACAACAATATTTAAAAAAAACAATTAAAAAATATGTATTTAAAAAAAAAAAACATAAAAAAATAGTATTTTTTTAAGAAAAAAACACACAAAAATATTTATGTTTTTTGTATTTTAAAAAAATATTAAAAAAAATATTTTTTTATTAAAGAAAAAAACATAAAAAAAAACTTATTTTTTTGTTTTAAAAAAATATTAAAAAAATAATAGGGCTGTTATTTTCTCTCTCCTCCATGCAATTTGATTGCACAGAAATCAAGGTGACATGGAAATCAAGGCGGCACAGAAATCGAGGCAACATCAAAACCAAGGTAGATTTTTGCCTTGTAAAATGTGCCAAGGGTTGTGTATGCAAAAATAGGGTCTAAAATCCAATTTTGTCGAAATAGGACGTGCCTTATAAGAAAATGGGGGCTTTCGGGCATTCCGGACGCAACCCAGATGTCATTTTTTTGCCCAAAGTGCTCCAAAAAATAAATCCCCTCCAAATCCACACAGAAAATGCAGAAAAAACCTTGAAACCCTGAGAGCTCCAAAAACTTGAAAAACTCAAGAACAGGCAGCAACAACAAGGCTCTAATACCATGTTAGAATTTAAAAAATTTATAAGCCAAAATCATCTGCATACAAAATAACTCGTTACAAAAGCAAAGTTTGGAGACAAAAAAGTTCTGAAAGACAAAATATTCATTCAGAGAGGGAATACAAAATACAAAGAGATCAAACCTTATAAAGGTGATTGAAACCCTAAAGGGGAAAAATCTAGGTTGCATAATAATAATTAATAAAAGAATTAATTATTATATGCCTAAAGTTTAGCTTAAGTGAAATAGAGATAATAAGTGACTTAATAATTAAATCAAAATGATTTAATTAATAAGTGGAATTACTTTATTACTCTAACACCCCCCTTAAGATAAACTTAGGCAGAAGCTAAAAACCTAGAAACAACTACTAAAAGCAGGAAAAATGGGTCTCGACAACAAGGCCTAATCAGGTACCCAAGTACAAACAAATCTCTATAAAGAGGAGAAAAGGAGAAAACTCAGTAGGAAAAAACCCTATCCAAAAAGAGATGAAGCCTAGTGAAAAAACCAGAACAACCTCGGAACCAGCTTTTGTCGATATCTCGTTTGGCGAAAAATGCCTCCGTTTGCTCAAGTTATGAGCAAAAAAACTACCAGTAGGTCAAAAACCAAATGAATCGAAAAAAACCTTAGCCAAAAATAGCGAAGCCCAACTAAACTGACAAAACCCTCCAAATCTGGACTGCCTCCAGAATTCCCTCCAAATTTGGAAGAAAAAAAAAATAAATTATTTTTTAAGGAAAAAAAACAGCCAAAACAACAATTAAAAAATAATTAAAACAACAATTAAAGAACAACATGTTTTTTTTTTGAAATAAAAAAAATAGTATATTTTTTAAAAAAAATACACAAAAAAAAAAAATATATATTTTTATTTTAAAAAAATATTTATAAAAAAAGCATGTTTTTTTTATTAAAGAAAAAAACATAAAATAATTTTTATATATTTTTTTTGTTTTAAAAAAATATGAAAAAAGATAGGGTTGTCATTTTCTTTCTCCTCCATGCAACTGGACAACACGAAAATCGAGGTGGCATAAAAATCAAGGCAGCGTGAAAACCAAGGTAGATTTTTACCTCGTAAAATGTGCCAAGGGTTGTGCATACAAAAATAGGGTCCAAAATCTAATTTTGACCAAATAGGACGTGCCTTACATGTAAATGGGGGTCTTGGGGCATTTTGGACGCAACCCAGATGTCTATTTTTTCCAAAGTGCTCCAAAAAATAAATCCCCTCCAGATCCACACAGAAAATGCAGAAAAACCTTGAAACTCTCGGAGCTCCAAAAACATCAAAAACTTAGGAATGGGCAGCAGTAGAGAGACTCTGATACCATGTTAGAATTCAAAGAATTCATAAACTAAGATCATTTGCATGCAAA
This sequence comes from Thuja plicata, assembly GCA_018584345.1. Taxonomy (NCBI): domain Eukaryota; kingdom Viridiplantae; phylum Streptophyta; class Pinopsida; order Cupressales; family Cupressaceae; genus Thuja; species Thuja plicata. The sequence goes on along the minus strand of MU223825.1, from coordinate 1,921,432 downwards.
ATAACCTGTTACAAAAGCAAGTTTGGAGACAAAAAAGTTCTGAAAGAAAAAATATTCATTCAGAGAGGGTATACAAAATACAAAGAGATCAAACCTTATGAAGGTGGTCGAAACCCTAAAAGGGAAACCCTAAAGGTTAAAAATCTAGGTTGCATTGCATAATAATAATTAATTATTATATGTCTAAAGTTTAGCTTAAGTGAAATAGAGATAATAAGTGACTTAATAATTAAATCAATATGATTTAATTAATAAGTGGAATCACTTTATTACTCTAACACTTTTCGGATACATAGTTCATCAATAAGTTAAACCAAAAACTTTTGGGGTGTCAAGCACAACCGATAATGCACCCCTTATACATTCATCAATTTCGTGATTGCACACTATTTGAGATTAGCCTTTTTTCAAGAGTCTCCCAAATACTATCAATCACTTCACAAAATGAAAACATCAATTTTATGAGGAGTATCTCAACAATATTTTTCTACTGATGTATCAATAAAATAGACACATTTTAATTTTTTTTAACCTCCAAAAACAATCTACTCAAATAAACTCAAATAAAGTGGGCAGAGGCAGAGAAAAATAGGAAAAAAACCAGGGGAGACGCACAACACCAAACACAAATTTTTTATTATTACTCCTTTTGTTAACAACGACCAGACTTTCTCACTTCAGCTTTGACTGATCTCCCTCAACGACTTGATATCCCAACAGCCACACCATGCTTCAATACCTTTGGCTCTTGAAATTAGCATTTACAAAGTTGTGACATCTATTTGTTGTATGCTCCAAGTTTTTGAAATTTGCAGCGTCTTTTCTCCATAGCAGCACGGTTCTTATCTTCACAACAACAATCTTTTATTACTCACAAACACTCTTCACAACCCAAAGATCTTCATCAACTCTGATACCATGATGAACAATCTAAAAAGTCACAGTAAACATCATAGTATATTATAAAAACAGAGCAGAAACATAGAAAGAAATAGATCAAATATATTATATGCACAAAGAAAAACAAAGTAGTACTTCTGTTATACAAAACAAGAGTATGCAACTCTTTACTTTTCTACACTACTGACTAGTAGGGGAGGCTGCAGTATTTGTAGACAAATGCAGACCTCTATAAGTTTGTGATCTTTACAGTGTGGAGAAATCTGGAAGAGAGGAAGTTTTTGATCTTTATGATGGGGAGAAATCTGGAAGAGAGGAAGTTTCTTGAGCTTTCCAATCAGCTTTGGAACATACAATAAATGTTTACCAACTTAGCACTGTAGAATAAATATTATTTATTTCAACAACCCCCATAATGTTTATTTGGAGAGAATGGGAACCTCCTTGAGTTGTAACAAGTTTCTAAGTTTGACAAATTTTACAATAGATAATGCTTTTGTAAGTATGTCAGCAACTTGATCCTCTATTCCACAAAATTGTAGCTCCACCACTTGAATTTTAACTAGATCTCAAATAAAATGATGATGCACTTCTATATGCTTGGACCTGGCATGATATACATGAATTTTTTGCTAATTAATAGTGTTTTGATTGTCACAAAATATTATAGTAGGAGTATCTTGTGGATGGTGTGTGTCTTCAAGCGGTCTTCTAAGACACAATGCTTCTTGAGATGCCTTTGATGAACCAATATATTCAACCTCTATAGATGAAAGTGACCCTGTTGATTGCTTCTTGCTGCTCCAATAAATTGGTCCCGATCCAAGATGAAAGATGTATCTCAAAATTGATTTTCTATCATCAATGTCACCTGCATAATCAAAATCTATATATCCAACATGAGTAGGCTCACCCCATACTTGTATTCAATGCCAAGCTGATAAGTATCCTTAACGTATCTTAATATTCTTTTATCTTCTTTCCAATGTTCAGTGTGTCAATATGCCATGTACCTGGATACAATACCAACTACATATGAAATATTTGGTCTAGTTATAGTAAGATACAAAAGATTTCCAACAAGTTGTTTATATAATTTTCCATCCACCTTCTTTTGAGTAGAGTTAGCACTTAGTTTTAATCCTACTTCACATGGTGTATTAGATGGTTTACAATCACTCATATTAAATTTTTTTAGTACATCAAGAGCATATTTATTTTGAGAAATCATGATCCTTCCTTCTTCTTTCCATACTTGCATACCCAGAAAATAGTGCATAAACCCTAAATCAGTTATTCCAAAAGCTTGCTTAAGTTGATCCTTGGTTATTTCAACATTATGTGTGTGATCTCCTATAATAATCAAGTTATCCACATATAATACAATAATAACAACTTTATCATCACTATGTTTTACATACACATCTTAATCATCTTTACTTCTTTTAAATCCTGCATCTATGAAGTCCTCATTTATTTTGGAGTACCATGCCCTTGGTGCTTGCTTAAGACCATATAATGATTTTTTTAATCTACACAACAAATTTAAAAAATCCTGGTGGTTGTTGCATATAAATTTCTTCTTTTAAATCACCATGTAGAAAAACACTTTTTACATCCATTTGAATTATTTTCCAACCAAACTTTGCAGCCAAAGCAACTATTGTACGAATGGAAGTCATTTTAGCAACTAGAGCAAATGTTTTAATATAGTCTATACCTTCTGTTTGTGAGAAACCTTTAGCCACTAACCTTTCTTTATGTTTTTCAATAGCTCCATCTGATGTGAAATTTGTTCTATAAGTCCACTTGCAACCAACCAAATTTTTCCCTTCTAGAAGTGTTGTCAATTCCCAAGTTCCATTTTTCATCAAAGAATTGTACTCCTCTTGCATAGATACTTCCCATTCATCTTATCCTTTTGCTTCTTCATATGTGCTTGGAGTGTCAGCCTACATCACCTTAGCCATAAGAGCATAGTTAGCAAACATATTTCTAGGACCTTCTTGGTAAATGTCACGAATGTTTCTATTTTTTCGTGTATTTTCATCATCACTTTCACTTGATTCTTCAATTTGTGTTCCTTCTCCTCCTGCTGAAGATTGCACACCTTGATTTTGATCATTAGTAGAAGTGGAATTCTTCAATCAAATTTGGAAAACAAGATAATGTAGGAGGATTATTACTCCTAATATCTTCATCAAACAATACATCCCTTTTGATATGAATTTGATTTGTTTTAGGATTGTATAACCTATATCCTTTTGACTCCTCACTACCCAACCATTATGTACTTCTAACTTTCCCTTTCATGTTTGGTCCTTCTTGATGAAATGTAGCTGATTGAATGTTTGATAATGTTAAGTTGAAGATAATGCAAGACATTAAATCAGTTAATGGTTTGATTGTCATTGATGTAAACTTGATATCATCTGTATGGTTATGTACATAATGCCAAAGACTTTAGAGAACCAATGGAACAAAGATTATGCTTTCACTAATGCATAAAATTAAATTATTCACTAAGTGACAAACAACACCGACGGAGTGCACACCATCAGTAAAGGCAAAGAAGAATAGTCATAGTGATACCCAACGATCAGAAGACAGTTTTGCTCGACAAAGCAAAATCACAGTGCCCGACGAGAAAAGTCAGAAGGTTGCTCGATGAGCTAAAGACAGTGTTTCCTGATGAGTAAATTTTCAATGTTGCCCGACGGACTGAGATCCTGAAGCTAACTAGAGTTGCACTGACGGAACTATTATTAGTCACCGATGACTAACTATAGAGGTGACCGACGGAACAAAGAGTTTAGAAAATGACAAAATATCTAGCTAGCAAGAGCTAAAGATAGACTTAACTAGTTATTTTCTTTGTTTTATTCGACCAGAGTTAAGTGATTGATTTAAAGATGGTTTGTACAGTTGGTAAGAAGATAATTACAAGACAAATCAAGAGTTATGCTTTAAATCTAATTGGTTGGATTGTTTTTCACACCAAGAATCAAGAATCAAGAAATAATGAATATCATGTCTATATAAGAGAAAATCTTAATTCATTTACGTATGGGATTAAGGGGAGTGAATAGAAAGAGGATGCTGAAGAGAAACTGATGAAGAAAAAATTCATACAGTCCTAATCAATCAAGATGAAGGAGAGCTAAGGAATTCTGTAGACACCGACAAACAGTGAGCACAACATCATAGAGTAGAAAGTGTGGAGCACAAAGAATTGAATTCATACATTGATCAGAGAGGTAATGTACTTAAATAGATTTGAAAATATGCAATTCAAAGTTGCATCATGAACAGGTCATAGTGTTTCAGTTTAACCATTGAAGCATCAAGTCTCTTAACCAACCAGGACTTAATAGTCTTCTATATATTGAGGTACATCCCAAGGAGTGCCAAAAAGGTTGATTCATGAAAGTAGCATTGGATTCTCCTGATACCTATTGACAATCTAAGAAGGAGGCTGATTCAAGGATGGTAGCAATAGATGTCCGATACGAAGTGACAACCTCTATGTATAAAATCCTCTAATATGGTCGCACTTAATAGTGTGTTTGTAACCTTTAACAAGGTTGGCTCCTAACAGGGTTCACTTCAGACGAGTGAAACTTTGGGGTACCGGTCCCACTGGTTTTTCCTTTAACAAGGTTTCCACGTTATAAATTTATGTGTTATGTGTGTATGATTCATTTATTTAGTATTTTTTATCTTACATAGTTAACTCTGGGTTGATCGGTATACTCTGCTTATTTACTAAGTTTCAGTAAATAGTTTTACTGCTTATCGGTAATCAAGAAGAATAAGGATTGACAGAGAACACCGACATATAGTTAAATCAATATTAGTATTTCATGGCATGCATCTTGTTGGGATTGGTGATACCCTAAATTTTGATTATTTAGAAGTCCCAATCCATTATCAAGAATAATGTTTCTCCATACTAAAAAAGATCAAATAAAGGAAGCTTTATGACACAAATAAATAGAACTAACTAATCGAAGCCTTCAAAAAATGCTGGAATTTAGACCTTCTACAAAGATAATTTTGAAAGAGGATAAAGATGGTCAAATTTTAAAAATCTAAAAATGACCCAGTTCGGGAATCGAATTTTCTATCTCCAGCAGAAATATTAGCTTTTCACGAGGTGTTTTAGATTTTTGACCAAAGACAAATTCGAAAGTTAGGTAGTTATTTTTTAGTTAGTTTATTGTTTTTTCAAAATAATTTGTAATAAGAGTTGTGTCTTTTCACCCTAAAGAGGTGTGAAAGCCACTCAAACACATATATATACATAATGTAAA